>JASCZW010006869.1:0-80060 GCA_034211315.2 Aedes japonicus | reverse complement strand
GGATCAAAGGTGTGCTGCAAAAGGGGCAGGTGTATGTGTGCATGGCAATGGGGGAATGTAAATGTGTGCAGGCAGGCAGGCACAGAAGGAACAATGCAGGTACAAGGAAGAAGGCATGCATGTGGCACAACAAATGCAAAGGTACAAGAAGTAAAAAAGGTAGGTGCTTGCAAGAAGAAGAAAACAAACCGTGCGGTGTGCGGCGGCGTGCATGGCATGCAACGGTACAAAATGGTATGGTATGTAATGCCGGGCGGTAGTACAAGAAAAAAAAAAAAAAGAAGAAGGCAACGTATGTATGTGTGTGTGTAAATGCACAAAAATTGTAGGATACCTCATTACAATAATTGCTTGCATTACTATCCTGAATGCAAATGTAACTATTCTTCTCCAACCATAAAGCCTGGCACAATGTAGAACAGAAGAAGAAAATACTTCTGCAACGAAAGCGGTGATGATGACATGTCCGTTCCAAAAATAGAAACCCCTAAAGAAGCAATGTGCATTTATTCTCATCTCAACGACTCGTCAGTATCTACTTTTTCCCTTCTCCAGAATCTCCAACTTTGTCCATCTCGTATCTACACGCATGTAACTATGCATGCAACTATCAGAGCACATCCCAATTTCAGAGGGATGGAGAACACCCGAAAGGCTGCGGCGATGACACAAAACTTTAGCGTAATAACATCATCATCTGTTCAGACTTGCCGGAGCCGTCATTATAATACATGTGTGTCGCTTTTCTTCATACAAAACCTCACCCTCGGACCGCCTTGTCCAACCTACCAACATTGTAAAAGAAGGACGAGTTTGTTGCTTCGAATGTTCCTACAGTGCCAAAGGAATTTCCATTCTGTAGGATTTTCTTTCTCCTTTTTTTTTTTGTGCTTCTCGCGCCTATATCTATGCAGCTCGGCACTGCTTGATCTGAAGTCGGTGGCAGGTCGATTTCATTCATTCATGAAATATTCAGATGGCCCATTGAGGAGGAATGCTCAGCACGCTGTCTCCGTGAAACGTTTTAAGTCTAGAGAGAAACTTTGTTACGTCATCAAATCAGCGCCAAAGCCGTCACTGCCGGGCCAGAGATGAATTAGATAATATTTTGTTGGTGTATTTTTGGTGAATCAGAACACTTCCAGTACGACCAGCACATTGTGGTGGAGTGATTCATCAGTTCAATTCGATATAGTATGTATGATTACACGAGTTTACAAAATGCTTCGACATACTGCGAGATTAGATCAGAAGATTACATGAAATTTCTCATCAATAAAGTAATGTTAAAAGAGATGAAAGTTTGAGTTTTACAAGTTTTACGAATCGATTTAAAAAAAAATTTCATGAAAATGCTATGGACCCCACTCAATCGATGTCAAATTAGGTCTTAAGACTTCTTGCAAAATTTGAACTTTATTGTTTGCGGGCTCTAACTGCATTGGTGCATTGAAGTTTCTATGGGAATTACTATGGGAAAACCAAGGTTTTTGTTTTCATCCGTCTAACTCTTCAGAATGACAACATATGGAACTGTTTTCTTACTATTTTTCGATTGAACTTCTGCACTTTCTTATATTAACTACCCACTGTTTCTAAGGTCACACTATCTTCATGATGAAGGACAGAGTACATACTCTTGTTTTGAGAACCATTCTTCGCACCAAACACATCAATGTGGCCTGCTGAGCAGTTGACGGAGTGTCGTACAAAAACATCGTCTCTCTAATTAAATATTATCTAATAATGCTGATATGCTACCAAAACGTTGTCTTGGACAACGTTGAAGCTAGATAAAATCCATTGGTTATTTGGTTTTCCCATATAAACTTCGAAGGGTCACTGCAGTTTGAATTTGCAATCTAGTTAGCTCAAATTTTGGAAGAACAGTCCGAACCTGATTCGATATCAATATAGTGAGGTGCAGGTGAATCAATACTTTGAATTACCCTAGTGTCCACGGTATAGTTGCATCACTTTCAAAAAGCTGCTACATTTTAAAGAGTGTATCGGAAAATAGTTTGGAACATTCTAACACTAATAAATCTATAATTGCTCAATTGTTTTAGTGTGTTTTGCGGTGATATATTTGTTTACATGTCAATAACATTCGCGCATTCAATTGCACAGTGGTCCAGAATGCGAATTTAGCTGGAAAGATACATTTTCAGGCAAAGTTTGAAGTTTTTGGGCAAAATTATCTTCGACAAAGTTGTTTCTTAAAACAAGGCGCTGCTTTCGGTGTGAATGAAAATTAGGTCCTTTTTTATGAGAAATCGAAAATCTAACTTGTTTATTTGCACCCCAAAGAAAAAATGCTATAATTTGGTCAAATCAAAAGGTACAGAAAAAATAATACCATTAAAGTTGCTTGAAATTATTGATTCTACAACTGTTTTCAATAATGTATGACTTTATTTCTGCAAATAAACAAGTTAGACTTGTGTTTTCTCAGAAAATAGGAACCAACCTAGTTTTCATTCACACCAAAAGAAGCACCTTGTTATTAAAAACAACTTTGTCGAAGACAATTTTGCTCCAAAACTTCAAACTTAGGTTGAAAATGTATCTTTCCAGCTAAATTCGCATTCTGGACCACTGTGACCACTGTGATCTCATCTACAAGTTCTAACTAGTATTTGTATTTGTATTTGTATTTGTATTTGTATTTAAAATAATTCATCTGACAACCGATAGTCTTAATGAATAAAAAGAAACTAACAAACTAATAAAAACACGTATATATTAAAACTAGTCCAACAAAGATCTTATCCGATTCGCGAAACGTCCAGATGTTTCATTAAACTCGAATAGCTCTTCGACTGCAGTAAACGCACGAATACATGCTGAAATCGGTTCATTGTATCCAAACACAGTCCGGTGAAAAATTGGTTGCAGCAACGTAGAGTTCCGTAAGGTTCGGTTCGGTACACGAAAGTTCAACATAGAAAGTAGTTCGGGCATCTGGTTCACCATTTAACAGTTTAGCAATAAACAACGACTGCTGTATTTTTCGACGTCGTTCGAGCGTGTCCAAACCTAGTAGTCGGCATCTATCAGGATACGGTGGCAAGTTGTCAGGATCTTGCCTTGGCAAGTTTTTCAGAGCTAAACAAATAAACCGCTTCTGAACTAGTTCGATTCTGAGGCACCACGTGACCTGGTAAGGCTGCCATACCACCGACGCATTTTCCAAAATTGGACGGACAAGTGCACAGTACAATGACTTCCAGCAATGTGGGTCCGAAAAACCTTTCGCCACCTTGGAAATAAGCCCAACTGTCAAGTTAATTTTGATATGATCGCAGAACGGTGCCATTCAAAATTCATTTTAGAGTGAAGTTGAACACCCAGATCAGTCACACTGGTCACTCTACTAGAGTATTGCCATCAACAAAGTATTCAAACAAAATTGGATTTTCCATACGATGAAATGTGATTACTTGACATTTATCTAAACACTTAGAAAATTTTACAGTATTCGGTAATTTTTTATCGACCTTTCAACAGCTGAACCTTCGGTTATCCGATTTACCGGATTTCGGTGAAATTTTACAGTATTCCGGTACAAAAATTACCGGAACTTGTCAAATTTAACCGAAATCCGTTAAATCGGATTACCGAACGTTCACTGCCGTTCTACGCATAACTGTCCCATGTTGCTTTTGGTCAAATTGCAGCTTTTTCAATATATGCTTAGTTTTTTAACTATACTATTGGATACAAACAAAACATTATATACTTTGTTCTGAGTTTGTATCAAAAAAACATCAAGTTAGATTGTCCCATGTTGAAATTCTAGGCATAAAAGTCCCACTACGACATTTCTTAAGAGATCTTCGAAAACAAAATTGATTTAAGTTTACAACATTCTTTGTAGGAACTACTCGACGCTCAGCATTGATAAGGGGCTTATATGTAAACTTAAACAATGACTTTGACATGAAAACATTGACATGAAATTGTCTATATAAGCCACCATTTGCATTTGATAGAACTGTGTTTTTAATGATGAAATGGTGATAAAAAATAATCAGAATCATGGTAAGAGCATAAACAATAGTGCACATGGCATGTGTAATTGAAAACGTAAATTCTATCGCCAACGATCCATCAATACATCATGCAGTGGGACTGATATGCCTAAAATTTTCTGCTGCAAGGCAAAATTCTACGCATATCAGTCCCACTGAATATTTTACCTCGTATTTTACATACAAAAATAATCTTATTGTTTGTAATACCACAGATTACATCGAAACTCAACCACATCTTCAAATGCCACTCATAAATTTGTGGGTTTTACCACGAATCTTACCAGCCCTACACAATAGTGACGCAAAACTTAAGACGCTTTTTTCTCAACTGCAACTTTTGCAACATGGGACAGTTATGCGTAGAACGGCAGTTCAGCTGTTGAAAGTTCGATAAAAAATTACCGAATACTGTAAAATTTTCTAAGTGTGTACGCTAAGTATCAGTTTGTTTCTATGACACCACTCAGAAAATGAACTCAACGAATTTTGCAAAAGTAAGCAGTCTTCTTCCGTGCGCACCACGATGTACAACTTCAAATCATCTACATAGACTACTTTGAAACCTTCGTCCAAAATCAGAGCGGCATTATGGAAAAACAAGATAAACAATAGCGGTCCGAGATTGCTACCTTGTGGAACTCCAGACTTGTTAGAAAACGGCCGTGGTACACAACCATCTACCTTCACCCGCAGCTCACGGTCCGTAAGGTAGGATTCTAACCAACTTACCAATTGTGTAGAAACTCCAAGGCGTGACAATCTTGTGCAGCAATATTCCGTGGTCAAGTTCCAACTAGTGTAACTAACTGAAAACGGTTGAGCTACCATGATCAAACAGCAAAAAATCTATAACGAAATTACTCATCATTAATTTCAGAAGTAAAACTTTCTTCAGGACAGTTTTCCTTAGAGAATTTAGAGTTTCCCACAGAAAAAAACTGTTTTTTGCTATAACTTTTTATTTCAAACTTTCCAACAATGTTGTCTCCAAATGATTTTTATAACTCAAAAATATGAAAGTTTTGACGTATAAATCTTGCCGAAGTCTCCTGCCATTAGCGAGTAATTAACGATTTTCTTATAAAATTACGCCCTATTCAAATTTGTTTTACTCAATTTCAAAAAATAACCTATCTCCAGTTTTCAGATATGATATGCAATAATAAAAATCAATTCAAATGCTACTAAGATATTTTTTTTTGGCTTGCCACAACTAAAAAAAAACAGCATTTGAAAAAGGCCTATTTTGTTTACAAAAACTATAAATTTTGTTTGACATACGATAAATACAATTTCAGCACACCAAAAGTTGTAACTTTTATTGTTCGAGAATCAATGAGAAGACAACTTTGCTGAAAAATATGAAATAAAAAAGTTACAACCAAATATTTGTTTTTTATAGGGACACCCTAGGCTACGTAGGAAAAAATGCTCTAATTCGGTCATATCAAAAGGTACAGAAAAAATAATACCATCAAAGTTGCATGAAATTATTTGTTCTTCAACCTTTTAGAATAATGTATGACTTAATTTCTGCAAACAAAAAAGTTAGATTTTCGATTTCTCTTAAAAAAAGGACAACCCTAGTTTTCATTCACACACAAAGCAGCGCCTTTTTATAAGAAACAACTTTGTGGAAGACAATTTTGCTCCAAAACTTCAAACTTAGGCTGAAAATGTACCTTTCCATCTAAATTCGCATTCTGACCCACTGTGGAATGATTTCGGTACAGTGGATCGTTTCAAAGATTAGTCGAATTAATGGACAGGCGAAAGTTCTATACATTTGGTGCTCGGAAAAGGGTGTCACGTACAACCAAATTGCAGGACGGGTGAAAGTGAACCACACCAGTGTCAAAAATATAATCGAAAAGTTCGGTGAGACCATTTTGGCGAAAACCGGGTCCCAGCCAGCCCAGCCGGGACTTGAAAGAGGTTGAGTACACGAGGAAACCCCCTTGCAGTCGACGCAAGATTTGGACAGGCAATTCCACCTCAGCATCAGGATGATTCAACGGATCAAAGCCCGGAACTCCTTGAAAACGTACAAGACACAGAAGGTGCCGAAAAAGCCCCTGGAGCATCAAGTTCGCACCAAAACTAGAGCACCAAAACTACATAACCGAATTATGGAGAACAAAGACGGATGCATCCTGATCGACGACGAAACCTACACCAAGGAAGATCCGCGAGCGCTGTTTTACACGAAATCAGTAGACCATGGACAACGGTGACACCACGTTGGCGATGGAAAAGTTTGGCCAGAAGGTGTGGACCTAGAAAACGATTTGTGCCTGTGGTTTGCGGTCGTTGTTTTTTCACGATGGCAAATTAACGCCAAAAAACTAGACAGCAGCCACCTCAAAAGCAACTCACAAAAGCAACTGTGCAGAATTGAATGAAGAAAGTCCCAAAGTGCGAACGTTTTACAGAAAATAAGATTTTTATGAATACAAAAGTAAAATGCAATCTACAATAAATCGAAAACTGAAGTCAAAATACGTTTTTTTTTTTCACTCTTTTATTCGAAAATCAATGTTGCTAACTACTTTTCGACACACTATTTACCCATTTCATTTTATTCAACTTTATTGAAATTTTGGGTGAAACGACCACAGGACTTATTATTCACACTCTGTGAGTTGCATTGTGAAAGTAGATTGTTTCGAAAATGCAATTAAAGGGACAATGTCCATAGTGTACTTAAGAGCCAAAATGGGCAAAAACTTTTTATATAGCTACGTAATCTTTACCACGTGAACAATCCTTACGTAATCCTAACGATCATTTTTGATGTTCGAAAACATGTGAAAAATAACTAGAGAATGAGAAAAAAGATTAGTCATTTCCATTTAATTCCAACGACTTTTATTGCTTATCTTGACAGATACGCGTATTTCATCCGCAGACTTCTTCAGTGTCGTGTACTCATACTCGAGTAGGCGAAATACGCGTATCTGTCAAGATAAGCAATAAAGGTTGTTGGAATTGAATGGAAATTACTAATCTTTCTTCCCATTTTCTAGTTACAGGTATTCCTCTAAACAGCTTAAACTCTTCAGGAACTATTTGAAGAATATTGGAAAACGCTTCGATTTTTTATCCCATGATACTCAACAACCGTTAACACGCATAACTTTTTCTGAACTAATTTCTAGTGTTCATGGCGCTTCAAAGTTAAAAAATTGTACATAAAAAATCTTTTCAGTACTTAACTGTTTTTACAACAAACAGTACGTTGAATATAAAAGACCATGCAAGCATTTATGGATATTAACAGTCGTACGACGAAATTCAGGTTCAGATCCTTCTTGAAATGTTTAAACTCATTTGGTTGTATGCTGGTACTAGTATATGAACGGTGTTATACGACTTGTGATTGTCTGGATGGGTTCGATTCCCGGTCTGGTCTAGAAATTTTTCGTTAACGATAAGTTGAGAGTAAGCAATAATCGAATTGTGAAAGCAAAATGCTTGAAATGCTAAAAGAAGAGAGATAGAAGAGCCTAATTGGTTGTAAGCAGCCTGACGAGAAATTTGAAACATATTTCCGGACCTGAACAACTCCGTAATAGTCCATAAGAGACTAACAAGCTTGTTAAACATTGTATTTAGCAGAATTTTTCCGTTGGTTTTATGAACATCTTCATTTTTAAGAACACATGACCCTCTGTGCAATCAGTTAACCAATACAAAAAAGGAGAAATCCATTTCTAAGAGTACAGGTTGCAGCATCAGAGCTTGTTTGTCAAGGCCTGCATCTGTCCCGATTGATCCACTACTCGCACGCTTTCAAACGAAGGTAACCAATGTCGGTCAGATAGGCATTTTGGCTCACCTGTTGAAGTTTGTTCTTACTTACCCTCCTTCGAATAGGGTTGAAAAGAGATAGGAATGGAAAATATTAAATATATGGTGATATTATCACAACGCCCCATCTTAAGGGCCAATTTTGTAAACTACTAAAAAAATACAAAGATATAGATAAAGGTGAACGAGAATTGAAATAATTTTAGAAAGCTCTAGAATAATGGTAATTGATCTACCTTCAAAATCTGATAGAATAAAAGTGCGAATTTGGCTAAGAGTAGATGTATAATATGTAGAAAAAAAAAGAAGAAAACAAAATTAAAGACAAGTGATAGATTGAAGATAAGAAAGCATATGTTGGAAATTAGAAGATGCCGAACGTTGGCTTGGGGTTCTGTGTTAGTAATGATTATGTTAGTGCAGAACCTTAGTTGGTGTTAGTTATTACAACTCTATCCGAGGCGCGCCCTAATGATTAATTTGAATTCAAGACGCGGAAAACTAAATGAGAAAAAATAATTATAAAATAAAAGTTAAAAGTGGACGTGCTAATTATATTATCCGGAATCACTTATTGTGTTGCAGCGGCACGGAAAGTGACCGTTGCAAGATATATTTTTACAGCGGTTTGTTCACCCCAAATGTCACGATGTTTCGTGCAGTGAGTCAAAAGTTATTCCAGATGGAAGCAGAGGGGAGAGAGAAAATTCTGCACACCCACGTTGATAATCCAACGTGGTCCGCAATAAAAATGGCAAAAACGTTTCAGAGAGCTTGGATCGAGTGCCTCAAGGTAAGCGTCGAAGTGGAACACATGACCACAAGCTGAACCAGAAGGTGTTGAGAACCGTCAGAGTAAACCCTGGACTATCAGATAATGAAATCGCACAAAAATTCGCTGTTGCTCGCAGTACCGTTCGAAGAATTCGTTTGCGAGCAGGATATCGTTCTAATCGAGCCAGCAAGCAACCAAACAGTACGTTGAAGCAAAGTTTCGTCACCAGAACTCGAGCTCGGAAATTGTACCAGCAGTTTTGACGAAGTACCAAGGATGCCTGCTTATCGACGATGAAACTTACGTCAAAATGAATTTCCTGGCCAAACATTCTACATGGCGACGGCACGAGGAGATGTTCCTACGAAGTTTAAGTTTGCTTTTATGGACAAATTTGCCAAAAAAAAAAACTGATGATTTGGCAAGGGATATGCGGCTGCGGAACAAAGACCAAAGTGTTCGTGACGAATAAGACGATGGACTCAAAGCGGTACAAGGAAGAATGCCTCAAAAACCACGTACTACCTTGCATTGAAGCCCATAAAGGTCTCGTGAAGTTTTGGCGAGTTGCCACTACAGCTGGGAAATCATCCAGTGGTACCTCGATAATAACGTAGATTTCATCGATAAAAACATAAATCCACCCAACCGCCCGAAGTTCCGGCCCATCGAGAGATTTTGGGCAATAATGAAGCGGAAGCTTTAGAAAAGTGGAAAAACGGCTCGGAATGCAACTCAGATGACCAAAATGTGAAACAAATGTGCCAAGAAAGTTGACTCCGGAGGTGTGCAGCGTTTGATGGGAGGAATAAAGAAAAAAGTGCGAATTTTCATTAGAAACGAAGAGAAATGATTTGTATTGATATTTTTTGCTTAAAGTACAGTGAATTAGCTTCGTTTTGATGTACTAAACTTATTTCCGTTACCGAGATACAGATAATTTTAATATTCCGGATTCTAAATGGACACAGCTTTAACTGGGAAAGTATAATAACAAACACTCAATTGTTATAGACTATTAAACTATAGATAGATTAAGGCACCGTTGATCCCTTCAGCATTCGGGAGGGAAGTAGAAATCCAATCTTTGAACTCAAAACATCTTGCATTAAACTTACTGAAAACATAATTACCATGTATCACTGTAAATATTATCGTTCGCTTTTGGCAACATGAAATTTTTGGAACCGTTTCCAAGATCAAACGGGTAGCAATTATAGTAAGTCTTCCCTTTTTTTCTAAAAGATGCATCATGGAATTCAAGGCCCGAACTGTTATTTTTTTATGCAACGAGAGTTCACAAAGCATGGGGTAGGGACTTTATAAAACCAGCAAAGAAAATTTAATCAATTACGCCTATTAACGCTCGTACGGAGATTACACTGACCGTCCAACCCAGATCCTCAATGGGCTGTTTGTGCCGTTCCATAATTGATTTTTCTTTTCACTTTATCCCAGCGTCGATCCGATGAACACAAACCACGAATCTAATTATTATCGCTCATTAATAGCGATAACGCTTACACACACATTCTATCAACAACATACACACTAATCCAGTTCTACTTCGTTCGGTAGAAGTTTAAAAATCAATGAAAAATTCAATAATCAATAATTTTACCAAATAATTTCACAGCATGCTTCAGTCATGCCAATTTATCGAAATTTGTGATCATTTTATTTGAATAATATTAAATAATTTGCTAACCAAAACCCATTAAACATCCCACTCGACTAAGTCGGGTTTAGTCGGTGTGATTGATCGACTTTGTTCCCGACAAATCAAGGATATTTATCGTCTATTAAGTTGGCAGACCAAATTGATTGGATATACCACCAAATTACGTTCCTTTTTTCAGTCCAATATTCGCATTATGGCTGAGTTTCTTTTACGAAAAGGAGTATTTAATTGAAGTTACACATATAGCTTTTGTCATGGTCGTACTGGAGAAACGCATATAATTTAATTAACAACATATGGTAGTAGATACATTCCGATACTTACCTATGTGACAACGAATGGAGAGTGAGAGGGATGGTCATCAGTGAGCTAAAACCAACAGCTTCAAATATACTATTTTATATTTTAAAGATTTCCTTCCATACGATGAGCCATACAACTTTACTTCAGCTAAAAAACTCGTAAGACAATTACATAAAGTGTATAAGTCGAGTAAACGATTTTATGAACAGATTAATTTTTGCTTTCCAGTTCGTTCCCTGCTTATTCATTACATTATTGAATTATTTCATCTAGGTTGGCTCCTTTTACTCGATTCAGTATCTTAAACACCCTAACACAAACTCAGTTCCACTGTGTGTTCTTCGCATAAAGAAGAAATTCCCTCCTCTAATGACTCGCTATCAGACTGCTGCCCTTTGCTAGTTCACTTCTTTACTATTACCAACATCAACATCAACCTTGCTAATATACAAACCGCCGTAAGTAAAAGAAACATTATTTGCTACATTTTGACGCTTCTCAGCTTCACCTTCCTAGCTGCTCTCATCAGTCGCCGTTTTGCGTTCGTTTTCACCAGAAGGTTCACAAATCGAATTAATAAAAAATACTCTATCACACAGACACGGCTTCCAATATCCCTTCCCCCAGTCATTGTTATCGTTCTGTGTTGGCCGTGTGTTTTGTTTTATTTAAACCAATAACAGAATCAATCCCTTGAATCAATTCTACGATGCATTTCGTTTCAATTTATCTAGCTGAATGTGTGCCGCTAAGGATACCTTAGTTGTGTCGCAGTGGATGTTGGCCTTGGAACTAGGCAATAATGTCGGTCTTTTTCCGCATCTCGCCGAACAGGAATGAACAAATCCGATCGACTAGGTAGGCAAGCAACATGTCCGCCACAAGAACACCGACAAGAATCTTTCTGAACTGTAAAAACATACAAAACGGTAAGAACATGGGTGGATACTGAACAGGTAAGACAACAAACACTTACGTCCGGTTCGAAGTCTATCACCTCAAAGGTAGCGAGCAGATCCGGCACGATGCCCAACGCCAAGCAGAGGACAATTGTACTGGATGTGAAGATTGCATACGACAGCAATCGATTCTCTCGCATGCTCTCCATGAAAGGATGACCTTTGTAGTTGACGGCAACCGTTGCGATCTGCATCGTCACGCTGATGATGTAGACCGTGCTGTTGACAATATTCGGGACGAACTCCTCTTTCTCGTCCGGCTCCATGTCCAGGTTAAGTTTTATTTTGCCTTCCCTATAATAGAAAAAGAATGTAAGTGAGTCACACGGTTGCACATGAGCTAATGAACTCCTTAAATACTCACTTAGGAGGCGATCGCAGATTGGCTTCGTTCACCAGGTAGATCAGTGCCGTGAAGTGCACAGCAAACTGAGCCAGAATTGTCGTCACCGAGTACAGATTGAAAATGTTCGGCAGTGGCGCTTGCTTGGACAGTACTTTGAGCGGTTTCGAGCGGGTGATGAAGAGGAAACAGGCTGCCGTCAGCAAACCGTGCAACGTCAGCTGGGTGTCGCTGTTCTTTACTCCGTCGATGTACAGAACCGACTGACAGTAGGCAGAGATCAAGGCATTCAGGGCCAGAATCTTGAACATTTGCAGCGTCGTAACCAGCGTGCAACGGCCCTGCTTGATGATGTGGCAAACTAGAGGCGGGATTGTTAGAAAGTTAGTAATCAATGAAGTTAGATTCGATAAACAGTTAAACAAAGTGGCATCAGATTGCGTTGCGGAGGTCACATTACAATATTTCCCATATTGGCCTACTTGCCGGGGTCGGTGGTGTAGTGGTAAGCGTGACTACTACTTCAATCCCAGTCGACGTCGGTTTTTCTGAGGTGAAAAAATCTGGTCACGTCTTCCTTCGGTAGTTCGCCTCCCCGCGGTGCACATTGGAAACGTTAAGCTCCCTTAACGACTAAACGAACTACGGAGGAAGCGTCTTACGGCGCATTGGGGTGGCTGCCAGTAAAACCCCAATTATGGCAACTGGCTGCGAAAAGAATAATGAGTGGTACCGTTGTATTCGGGCTGGCGCCTGTGTCGTCTCCCTAAGTACTGCCGGGTGACACCGAGCAGGAAATGGCGAGGTTCCCGCGGCACAGGTCGTCTCCGTCCCATTAAGACCTTGGCAGGCCTCCAGTACGTTCCATTCTCCACCACCCGCCAGTCGGGCGGGATTAGGCTGGGACACTATACCTGTCTTACGCTGATCCGGCTCTGAACACGGTTCCTCATGAAGGGCCGTGTAAACCCTCGCATGGCCTCCCTGCTTGCATAGACAACCATGGGATCACAATAGCGACTACTCCACGTGGGCTTCGATAGAGGCTGAAGGGGAATCCATAAATATGGAGGAAACGAAGAAAACCCAGAAGAAATAGAAACCGTTCGATAAAGGTGGCCTAGTGAGGTCCCAGGACTCATCCGGGCCATGGATAGGATGCGGGAAACCTTCCTAAAATGTTAGAGGTGTCTGAGCAATTGGACGCGATTATCGATTTCACGTCGTCGCGCAACAACATTGCGAAGGACCTCAAACTGAGCCTTCTTAGGCTACGCATGATAGTGCAGGCTGTATGCAAGGAGAGGGAAGAGCTGGAGGCCAAGCTCCTAGCCGAGCAAAGTGCCAAAGATTTGGCACGGATAGCAGCCACCGAAAGGGCGAGGGATATAGCCTCGAAGCAGACCCAGACGGAAGCATCCGTCTCGGTAGGAGAGTCCACCCTACTCATGGGGGCAGGGACCTCCAAGCGGGCTAGGCAGTCCTCGAGTGAAACGGCACCTGACGCTTCCAAGAAGCGTATCGTGTCGGAAGCGAAACAAACCTACGCGAACGTGGCGGCGGTGTCTGAGGGTCCATCCTCGCGACCAGCTCGCAAAGTGAGAGCCCCCGCCGCTAAGCCCAGCACAAAAGGCGCGACACCCAGCTCGCGAGTTATCTCAAGCGCCGGAGGGGGGCCGAGCGGCAGAGCCCCAACGGCAACAGCCATAACCAGCACGGAAGCAGACACAAGTGCTAGGAGGGAGACGAGAGACGACCCCAGGCGTGGCATGGAAAGCCACTGGAATAAGGTCCGGAAAAAGGGAAATAGAACGAAAAAAGAAAAAGATAAGCGATGGGTGGCCCGCAAGCGTAACCGCGGAGAGACCCTCATCGTCCAAAGTACTCGGAGGTCTTGAAAGTGATGCGCGGGGACGCTAAATTGGCAGGCCTAGGTGCCGACGTGCGGAGTATACGCCGTCCCCGCACCGGCGAGATGAAGAAAACGACAACGCTAAAGGGCCTGGCGTATTGGTCACCCTTGGCAAGGCAGGCCTTAGGTGAGGGTGTAGAGGTGCGCGCCCTCGTCTCGCAGGTGACGATCCAGTATAAAAATCTGGATGAGATCACCTAGGCAGACGGGATCTCCACTGCACTAAAGGAACAGTGCAAGGTCCAGGTTGTTGCCGCAGACATACGTCTGAGGAAGAGTCCACTCGGCACCCAGGTAGCAACCATGAGGGTAGCGGCAGTCGACACGGACGCGACGTTGAAAGTGGCGAAGGTGAAGGTGCGATGGTCAATATGCCCTTTAAGCTTACACCAGCCGCCGAAGGCATGCCTTAGATGCCTAGAGAGCGGGCACATGTCCTGGGAGTGCCAAGGCCCAGATCGAAGTAACATGTGCAGAAGGTGTGGCAGCACTAGCCACAAGGCGCGGAATTGCAAAGGTCTCCCCAAATGCTTGATGTGCGCCGGGAAACCGGACGATAAGCACGTCATGGGGGGGGGGGGGCAAGTGCCCGGTCGCTAAGGGTATACCAACGAGCCAACCGTAATGCAGGTAACCCAACTAAACCTGAACCATTGAGAGGCCGCCCAGCAACTGCTGTGTTAGACAGTTAGCGAGTCGGCATCGGATATCGCCATAATTTCCGACGCATACCACATCCCAGCCGGCAACGGAAACTGGCTTGCGTCAGGTCCAATATGGCGGCATTATGAACGACGGGCAAGTACCCGGTTCAGGAGGTTGTGTCTACCACAAACGAAGGCTTCGCGGTTGTAAAAGTGAATGGAGTGTTCTTTTGCAGCTGCAATGCACCACCAAGATGGTCGATCGAACAGTTTTCCAATATGCTCGATCGGATGACAACGGAGTTCACTGGCCTGAACCCGTTGGTAATAGCGGGGGACTTCAACGCTTGGGCGCTCGAGTGGGGGAGCCCCCTTACCAGATTCTTCTGGAGGCCTTGGCTAGGGTCAATGTGGACCTAGCCAACGTGGGTACCAAGAGTACCTACCATAGAAACGGAGCGGAATCGATCATCGATATAACATTCAGCAGACCTGGGCTGCTTAGCAATTGGAGGGTGGATGATGGCTACACCCAAAGCGTCCTCCTGGTGCCCCGTTATTGTATCGTCCACAATACAAGGCAGCGTGCGGAAGGAGGAGCATCCACTCCATTCGCCCGCAGGACCAACTAGGATGTAGAGACTTTTAAAGAGGCGCTTGAGAGGGTACGAAACTTACGCGAAACCCAGGAACCTTGCGGCGAACGACTCGTTACGACACTTACACGAGCGTGCGATGCGACCATGCCGAGGGAAGTCAAAAAGAGAAATGGAAGATCGCCGGTTATTGGTGGACGGAGTCGATTGCCGACCACCGAGGAACATACCTCCACGCAAGACCGATGGTGCAAAGAGCGCGGTCAGACGCCTAGAGAATCGAGCGTAGAGGGGCGCTAATCGCCGCTAAGGCCGCACTAAAGAGAGAGATAAAGGCCAGCAAGCGAGCATGCTTCGAGGGTCTGTGTCAGAAGGCCAATGCGAATCCGTGGGGTGACGCCTACCGGGTAGTATTGGCCAAAATCAGAGGATCGGTGGCTCCAACCGAGCGTTCATCAGAGCTGCTGCAGGTGATCGTTGGGGGACTCTTTCCAAGCCACGACCCGAGTCCATGGCCCCCCGTCGCCGGTGATTTGTCCCATGACCAGCGTTTCAGTATACCAGATCTTAACGCTGTCATAGCAACGGAAGGGTGGACGGCTCAGCCGAGCACCCGAGACCACGTGGACAACTGCACAGCGGGGGCCGGCGACGAGGCGACGGTGACGAATGAGGAACTCATTGCGATAGCAAAGTCGCTAAGGGTGAACAAAGCGCCGGGACCGGATGGTATTCCGAACCTGGCCCCCAAGACGGCTATCTTGCTGGAAATGTTCAGGCTAGTGATGCAAAAGTGTCTGGACGAGGGCGTCTTCCTGGACGCCTGGAAAATTCAGACCCTTGTATTGCTACCAAAGACAGGGAAGCCACCAGGATATCCATCGGTATATAGACCTATACTGCCGTTATAAGCATAACTGTACCATGTATATAGGGAATCCCATAGAACATGGGACAATTATGCGTATAACGGCAGTATATGTCTATTGGATACAGCGGGTGACGTGAGAAATGCAGTCAATAGCGCCAGTTGGGTGGCTATCGCCGACTCGGTCCAACGCCTACAGGTTTCTGGGTACCTGTACAAGATTCTCGGAAGCTACTTCCAGAATTGCGTACTGGTATACAATACGCCAGAAACGTGTCCAGATCACCGCAGGCGTCCCGTAAGGTTCGATCCTGGGCCCGGTGTTATGGAACATGATGTTCGACGAGGTACTGCGGCTTGAATTCCCGAGCGGGGTGAAGATAGTCGGGTTCGCAGACGACATCACCCTGGAGATATGTGGTAAATCCATTGAAGAGGTCGAGTTAACGGCCTCGCACTCCATCGGCATGGTGGAGAGATGGATGAGCTCCAGGCAATTGGAGCTAGCTCACCATAAGACTGAGGTCACGGTGGTGAATAATCGAAAATCGGAGCAACATGCGACGATCAGTGCAGGTAACTGCACAGTAGAATCAAAAAGGGTTCTTGAGGTATCTTGGGGTTATGATCGACGATATGCTGTCCTTTGTCAGTCACGTCGATTACGCCTGTAAGAAAGCCTCTATGGCTTTATCGGCATTATCCCGCATGATGTCGAATAACTCGGCAGTGCAAGGGAGTAACCGTAAACTCCTGGCCAGTGTCGCCCTGTCCATACTTAGGTACGGCGGGCCGGCATGGATCACCGGCTTGAGTTCCAAGAACTACGTAAGTAAGCTAGAGAGTACGCACAGGCTTGTGGTTAGTGCATACCGAACGGCAGCACGCGACGCGGTCTGCGTCCTAGCGGAGATGATGCCAATAGGCATGGTCATTAAAGAGGACGTACAGTGTATCGAACAACGTGGAACAAGAGGTATTCGGAAGACCACTAGAGCCGCATCCATGGTTAAGTGGCAAAGGGAATGGAACAACTCCAACAAAGGTCGGTGGACCCACCGACTAATCCCGGAATTAACCGGGTGGGTCGGTAGGCGACACGGTGTAGTGAACTTCCACTTAACGCAGATATTGTCTGGCCACGGCTGTTTTAGACAATACCTGCACAAATGTGGGCATGCACAGTCCTCCACATGCAGCGAGTGCGCGGGAGTTGAGGAAACTGCGAAACATGTGTTCTTCGCATGTCTTCGCTTCGACGGCGCGAGATCCGGCATGATTGCCGTAAGCGGTCACGACACGACTCCGGACAATTTGGTCCCGAGGATGTGCCAGGACCGGGACGTCTGGGACGCGGTATGGGGCTATTCATAAACCACGTAGACTTTTCTGGGGGGAGGAGGGGGTTTGGCAAAAGTCTACGCTCCATACAAAAATTTAAAAAATTGTATGGAGGAAAGTCTACGAAGGGGGGGGGGGGGGGGGGGTTGAGATGTTCAAAAATGAGTCGACGTGGTTTATGAACAGGCCCTATGCGTAGCAGCCTCCCAGATCGTCCTCGATCTCCAACAAAAATGGCGAAACGACCAAAGGCAGGTCGCAGGGACCACCTAACTACTAAAGCCCTAAGTAGTTAGACATAGTGGGTGCTTAACAAGCACAATAGCCCCCTCCCCGAAGTAATACCGAAAGGTGGTTCCGGGGAGGGTCCAGGGCTTAAGGCAGGGGTGGGTTTTTAGTGGGTCGAGGAGTTGGCATCCTCATCCCCACACTCTGAGTTGTTTAGGTGTCTGGTTGCAGATTTTCCATCCCAAAAATAAACAAAAAAAAATAAGAAAAAAAGGAAAAAAAACCTTCATTAATGATGACCAAAAAATCTAGTTTGATTGGAATACGGCTGAGTCATAGCGATAGTTTGCCAGTGTAGTGCTCCACCTTGTGCTAAATTTGAGCAATGTAGGACCAACGATGGTCTGTGAACTTCGTTCCCTATCGCGATCCACACAGCATACGGGATGTGCAAAACAAGCAATCTGATGACATAAAATAGCATAAAGAAAGAAAACAACAACAAAGCACTTACCACAATTGATCGACGACGACCGGCTGGTAAAGGGTGCCGCAATGCTGGCATCTCCCAGTTTGACGATCTGAACCTGCTCGTCGTCCATGTCCTTCAGCACCTTTTGGAGCCGGTCCTGCGTTGAACTGAGATTTTCCCGGTGCTTCGCAATAGCTCGCTCCCTCGGTGTCAATGCCTTCCGGTCGTCCTGCTTATCCTTCTTCCTATCCGCCTCTACGTCCGGTACTACAGCCCGCATCTGGCGTTTTTCGGCTCTCGATGGTTGATGACTTAGCAACGACACTCCCACGTTGGCATGTTTCAGCGCTCCCACATCGTTTGTTCCGTCACCGCACATCAACGTGTGGAATCCCAGTTGCTTCAGAGTGGTTATGACAAATTCCTTCTGTTTTGGTGCAAACCTCGCAAACACAGTGACATACGGAACAAGCTGTAGCAGGTAGGAATGATTTTCGCTGTCCAGATATTGTAGCCCTTCGCCGGTAATGCAGAAATCATGTTCCTTGTATAGCTCTTTGACCGATCGATTTTCAGTTAGAGGAATCCTTATTTCCCGATTGATTGATTCCCACTGCCAGAAGCCATCCGAATCGTCCCTACTCAGAACTACAATAGTTCTCTTGGTGAAGCGTAATTCCTTCGCTACGTGGCAGGCAGTCAGGGGGTTATCGCCGGTGATCATCATAACCTTGTGAGAGGCTTGGATGATTTCCTTGATGGCGTACTTTGAGTCTGGCTTCAATGGGCAAGATATGATGATAAATCCAGCAAACTCAAGGTCCTTCTCGACATCGGCTCGTTTCAGTTCACGTACTGTTGCGTTGTCTAGTGCTCCAAAAGATTTGTATCCAAGCGCGAGAACACGAGCTCCTCGGCGAGAATATTCCAGATAAGTCTCTTCATAGTTTAAGGGCACTGTTTTCAGCATTTTCATGATGATTTCTGGCGCTCCCTTGACCGTTCCGATGTAGCAAGTTTCATTGCTGAATGGGATAAGGTGACCTGCCAGAACAGACATCCTCTTCAACGAGGATGAAAAATGGAATCGCTGATAGATTCTTAAAGGCTTGAATTTGCCCCGCTTGGGAACTACTGAGTCACCCTTTGTCAAGTTCCAATCGATGGATGTCAGGGTGGCTTTCTCGAGAGGATCTCCCACCAAACCGTCGTCTAACTGCACCAACGAATGGCAAGACCCTAGAACGTGGGCCGTAGCCTCCGGTATTTCGTTGATTGCAGTGATACTCGTGTCTTTTTTCAATCCCGCCACACCTTCCACAACAAGATTATCACTAGTCAGTGTTCCAGTCTTATCAAAGCAGCAGATTTGTACTTTTCCTGCAAATGGTATCCGGAATGGTTCCGTGCAGAAAACGTATAACTTTGACAATTGCAGCAAAGATGTATTCACAGCCAGCGAAAGTTCGATCGGTAGATCCGGTGGAATGATCGACGTTAGGATCAATGTGCACTCTAGGAACAACTTGTACCGATTTCGTTCCGGATCCTCGGACCCCTTGATCCAAACGTACACCGCTGCAGCAACCGCAAACACCAACAGGAACAGAATAAATGCAAATGTTTCAAGGTTGTTTTCGGTTACTCGTTTCACGCCGAACAGAATCGTCCGCAGCAGTTTACCCTGGGATGTATTGAACCCGGTGCGAAGGACATATCCAATGCAACCGCTATCCGGTGCTCGCATAGCGCCCTTGCTCGGAGAGGAATGTTGCACTACTTTGGTACCACCAAACAGGACATACAGCTTGCCGTCAGCCTCGATGTCCAGTTCCTTCTTGTGCTCGTCAGTGTTTTCCAGCGATTCTTTCATCTGAGGAACGGATTCACCTAAAATTAAGACTCGGATTAGAGGCATTCAATCGGCTTACGTTCAGCATCAAACCTACCTGTAAGCATGCTTTCGTCGACTATACAGGTTCCCCGGATCAACAGCAGATCGCATGGTACTAAATTTTCATCCTGTGATCGTGTTATTGATACCAAGTCGCCCGGAACCAACATATTAGACTTGATTGGTCTCCACTTTCTGTTCCGAAACACATTGATCATGTACGGTCTGTTGCCCATTTTCCTGATTTCGGACATGTTCCTTAGCTGCTGCTGCACCAGAATGCATTCAAACGAGATCAGCATTCCTAACGTAAACAGAGAATAGTACATGTACTCATCCAAACACCACAGCAGCACCGAGAAGATCTGAAACACGAAAAACGGAGCAGTGGCCCGTTCGATAAACAGCTCGAAGAACTCCGGCACCACCATCTCCATGTTGTTGTTCCCGTAGGTCTTCTCCGCCAGCAGTACATCCGCGTCCTCCTGGTGCCCTTTTGATTCAAAATACTGCTCGTACGTATTGTGGATGGGAAATTCCACGCTGCGAAACTGTTTCTTATCCGCGTCCCATACATATTTGGTTTTTTGGAACAGGAACCAGTAGACCGGTGGATCCTTTTCGTTGTTCTTCTCCTCCACCTTCGTGCAGTGCAACTTGACTAGCTCCGACGAACCGTTGTTCTCCGTTGGGACCACCTTGACTACTTTCGCTTTCTCGGGACATCGGGCCTGCAGAATGCAATGGGATTGTTACAGAAGGATCAAATAACGAAATCTGAATCGAAACTTAGAAAAAAATGTTCTCTCCCGCTAAATTGTAGTTTAGGTGAGTTTTTATGGCACCTAAAGGGTGTGTCGATAAGCATTGCAACGCTTTATATTGATTGGTAAATCAGGTTCTTCCGTTTGAAATGGTCATCAACAGAAAACTTGCCCTTACCCATGAAATATTGCTGTCCCAGCAACTGCTTTAAATCCGCTATAAAGGGTGTTCCGATCAAAATTTGGTCAACCAGTAACGTATGTGAGTCGATCAAAGTTTTTAGTAATAAGTCAAATTCTTTTTCTTTTTCAAGTTCAGTCTTTTTTTTAACTTAATCGTTTATTTGTGAGGCTCAAGTGCCATGGGCATAACGGAGCCGAGTTCTTTTTCATTTTTATAATGACAATAACTTACTAACTATGTTAATATTGGAAAGCCGAAAACTCGCGGCTTGGTCAAGGTCTTACCACAAAAGTTCAACTCAGTGGACGCAGTGGTTCTACGCCCCAACAAAAACGAGGTTAGGGATTACAATAATTCGGGTAGGTATGGGGAAGTAGTAATCTTAACGTTGGCTTTCAACAGCAGATTGGAGATGCGATATTGTTGCTGTTGGTCTGGCGCAGATGTTGCGTTGCATTAAGCTGTAACGATACAACAGAAGCGGTATTACGGGGGAGGGGGCGAGGTGGACATGTTAAAACGACAGCTAAGAGAGGATCAAACGAATACATCTATTTGTTTCAAGAACTTGTAAATTAGCCCCATATAGTCCAAGTCCAGCTTTCCCAGCACATCTCTGATATCTTCCTTCTCTGGTTTCCCTCGGGCCCGTAGGGATGCGCAAAGATCAGATCTGGCAATTTCGAAATCGAGGCAATACCAGACAACATGATTGATGTCCTGATAACCTGCACCACAGCCGCATTGATTGGTGTCTGACAGCCCTATTCGATAGAAATGCGAGCCTAGCGAGTAGTGATTGGACATTAGACGACACATTACCTTGATAAAATCCCGGCTAATACCACGATACCTCTGAACCACGATTTTTTCGATACCTGTGGGAGAATAGAATGTAACCATCTGCCCAAATCCCCTGCATCCCATTTTTGTTGCCAGCTGATCAAGGCCTGTTGACGGAAAATAGCAAAAAAATCGTTGAAGGCGATTTTTCGATCATAAATATCGCCTGTCATAGCGCCCATCTTGGCAAGTGAGTCCGCTTTCTCATAACCCGGAATGGAGCAATGAGAAGGGACCCAAACCAAGGTGATGGTGTAGGAATTGTTTGATAGAGTACTCAAAAGAGATCGTATTTCGCTAACGAAATACGGTGAGTGCTTTGCTGGCCTCATCGAACGAATAGCCTGAAGTGAGCTGAGACTATCCGTAAAAATGAAAAATTGATCAGAGGGAAGAGAGGCAATTCGCTCTAATGCATAGTGTATAGCCGCCAGCTCTGCGACGTATACGGAGCAAGGATTTTGTAGTTTGAAGGAGCTTTTCAAAATTTTCAATTACCAATGGATTTAGCACCTCACAGCGGATGAGGAACCGGAACGATAGTTCCACAAAACGATCTGATAAAGGAAGAACTCCTGCTAATACCTCCAAACTCATAGTATGAGTTGAGCTCATGCAGCCTAACGCGATACGAAGACAACGGTACTGGATTCGCTGCAGCTTCAGAATATAAGTTTTCGCGGCGGATTGAAAACAGAAACTACCGTACTCGAGAATCGAAAGAATCGTTGTACGATACAGCTTTATCAGATCTTCCGGGTGGGCTCCCCACCATGTTCCGGCGATAGTACGCATGAAGTTTATTCGCTGCTGGCATTTCTGAATCAGATACTTAATGTTCCTTCCCCAGGTGCATTAAGAATCGAACCAGACCCCTACGTATTTATAAAACAAACTTTGAGTTATTGTTTTACCCATGAGTTGAAGCGGTATTTGTGCTGGTTCACGCTTCCTAGAAAAAAACAACTAACTCAGTTTTCTCCGGAGAGAATTCGATACCCAGCTTTACAGCCCAGGTAGACAAATTGTCTAGGGTATCCTGCAACGGTCCCTGCAAGTTGTTCGCCCCTGGTCCTACAATTGAAACAACGGCGTCATCCGCAAGCTGTCTTTGCGTGCAATTTTTCATGAGGCAGCTATCGATGTCTCTGACATAAAAATTATAAGAAAGGGGGCTTAAACAAGAGCCCTGGGGGAGACCCTTGTAGCTAATTCGTGAAGTTGTCGAAGACCCATGAGAAAAGCTCATATGTTTCTCAGACAACAAATTGTACAAATAGTTGTTTAATAATGGTGAAAGGCCACACTCGTGGAATTTGTCTGAAAGGACGTCTACACAAACTTAATCAAAATCCCCATCTTAATGTCCATGACGGAAACTGACACCCATTTGCTCATTTTGGGCAATAGACGCCCTAGCCATGCTGGTATTTCTGTTGAAAGCAGCGCAAGACAATCGCTCGTTCCTTTGCCTCTGCGGAAACCAAACTGAGTATGAGATAGAAAGCCATCAGATTAAATCCATTTGTCGAGCCGATGGAGAATCATCTTCTCTAGCAGCTTCCGTATACACGACAACATCGCAATATCAAGTTCTGTTAATACAGGAACACAGGAGAAATATTCAGCTAAGCTTCCTTTTTACCGAATTCGAATTGGTTTAACATTCTTTCGTTTAACACCTGCTATAAGATTTTGTACAGTCTCCTTGTCTACTTTATTCGCCGGAGAACGCCAGTTTGCCTTGAACCAAATATTATAAATTAACAATATAGCTCATTTTCCCTATTCCTATACGAATCGTAACGGACACAACTGTAACGCCATCTCTAGTTAAAAAGGTAAATCAGTATTAATAACTACCGTGTTTCGACTATTTTAAGTCCAGCGTGTAATGCGCAAATGTCAACAATTCAAAACAAAGAAAAGAAGTGTTTTGATTTTTTTTTTCCACAACGTTTGGTGCTGCAACATCAATTTTACTATGGAGAGTGGTCTGATCCAAGTAACCACAAGCCACCAAAAGGAATTGCTAAGCGCGGATGGTGTCATTGCATCCGATACAATATTTTCTCAGATGGGTTCCGGCAGCATTTTCCTGAGAGGGGTTCCGGCAGCATAGGCAGGATGTATATTTTTTTTAATTTCAATTGCAGGTTTTATTTTAGATCTTGAACTGACTGACGAAAAATTCGGTATGGAACCTATTTTATCATATCTACAAGGCCACTTGCTTGTCCACGATGAACAAACTCTAAAACCGGTCAAAATTGTGTCATTATTACTATTGTTCATTTTACGGATCCGGTCTATTTAGTGAAAGGTTACGGGTGTCATGATACGTGTCATGAAAAATTTTGAAGTCCAATGACCTATGTGCAACATATAGCATTCGTTCATGGAAGATCTTATTATTTTTGAATTGGACGTCAAACTTCAAGCAACCTAATCGTATGGTCTGTCGGTTGGAACTGTAGGCTTTGGACATTTTTCGAGAAGGAATTAGCACCCCTGATTTTCTCCAGTGAGGCACCGGATGTTAAGCAACTGAAAGTAGAAATGAGTAAGTGCGGTTCACACACGAATTTTAGCATTTCTTCGACATTTAAAAAATAACTTAATTAGGGTATTAAGGTGAGTATGCTTAGACTCAGTCATAGATCATCATTTCAGCACTTCCTGGTTGAATTCCTACAAACACGAACCAGCGGTCAAGGCAAAGAATTTTTTTGAAATGAAGCGGAAATTGAAACGGTAGAATTCTATGTACATTTTCTCCTGAAAGCTATAGGAAAATTTTCCTGGACTTCGGAATGAGATTACCCTATCAATTAGAAGTTGAATGATAGAAACAAACAACCATATAAGCATACCTATGTACCAATCGTCTTGATTTAATATGGTAGAAATAAAAACTAATAGCAATTTACCGAATTTACCCACCAATTGTTTTGGTTTACCACTAAAGCATTTTGTTTTGATTTTGGCCAACGTGAATGAAACCGCACCAAGAAGAAGAAGGTTGAAGAACCAGGACTGTCATATGGATAACGCAAAATTTGTAGTGTATTGGTGTACCTTTTTGCCACGACGGCGCTCGTGTTTGTCCGAGACGAAATTGGGAAATGAACTATATTGTTAATTTATAATATATGCTTGAACTGTTTCTCGCTTACAACAGCTTTTTGAGTCTTCTTAACGTTCCGCTTGACGATGGCCCAATATTGTTCGATTGGGCGGAGCTCTGGCGTGTTGGGAGGGTTCTTGTCCTTGGGCACCACTTGAACGTTGTTGGCATCATACCACTCCATGGCCTTTTTTCCGTAATGGCAAGAAGCCAACTCCAACCAAAATAGAACGGAACGATTTTGTCACTTCAGGAAAGGCAGTAGACGTTTTTGTAGGCACGCGCTCAGATAAATTTGACGGTTCCGGTCGCAATGTAAACGTTCCTCTTCAAGCCACAGCTACAGATGGCCTGCCACACCAGATATTTCTTCGCGAACTTTGACAGCTTAATGTGCTTGAAAATATCCGATACCTTTCCCCGTCCGGTTGCCGTATAAAATTCCTGTACGGGAAGCTGTTTAAAGTCTGCCTTGACGTATGTTTCATCGTCCTGTGTCACGCAATCAAACTTCGTCACCATCGTCGTGTACAACTTTGAACAACTTTGAACGTCGCGATTTGGAGTCACCACTTTCTTGTAAGTCGACAGTCCAGCTCGTTGTTTAGCTCTATCCGCGGTTGAAGGCGCCACTCCCAGCTTCTTTGCGATATCTCGGAAGGAAAGGTTGGGGCTCCGCTCGAAACAGCGAGCAGCTCTTTTTGTCTTCGCTGTGGCCTCCGGCTTTCGATTTCCCCCCGATCCAGCTTTCCTGGCTGTCGATAAACGTCCACCGAACACTTTTAATACGTTGGTAACAGTTGATTTAGCCACAAATGTGCAAATATTTTTAATGCACGATGAAAGGAAATGCGTCAAGTTTAAGTCGACCAAATTTTGATCGAAACATATTTTATGTTGGTCTCATCATAAATGAAGCAGCGGTATTTCGTTAGCTTCATGTAGATTTTCCAAGCACGAGGTGCTCGCGTTCGTCCCGAGATCGAAGTAGGCAGTGGCCAGGGGGGGAGGTGTTTTCCCTTTTCGCTGCTTTTTTCCGTTAGTTCCAGGAAAGTTAAGTAAATTTAATAAGTGATGTAAACTGTTTCATCGAAAAAAGCCCCTGTGTCGTGGAGAAGAGGATAGTGAAAAAACCGCATTGTTTAATAAACTTTGTGTGTCGTTGCGTATGTTGCCGGTTATTAAGCTTTTGTGGGGTTACGGCACCCGAAGGAAGACAATAGCTAGTATTAAGCAAGGTTCTCCTAATCCAAGTGCAGTGTTTCGATCTCATCGGAATTATTCACGCTTTGACGAGCGGCCGGGATCTTTGGCATAGCCGTACAAAACTACGATGTTGGGACCGTTGGCTCTTTCTTTGCTTTACTGTTCACTTGCTTCTTGGATTTGGCCTCGAGGTTGGCTTTGGCGCGCGCTTGCAGCGGTCAACTTTGTCACTCTGCCGAGTTTATTCGGCCTTTTGTAATTCGGCCTCTCATGATTAAGCTACGATATGTATTTCTTGTTTTCTTGTTCAATTGTTACAATTTTGATGAAGATTTTATACAAAAAGAATTCACTAAATTCGTGATTCAAGACTTAAATGAAAATAGGATAATTTTATTTTTCAGTGTAATTTGAGTGTACCCGCATAAACAATAACCATAAGAAGTGCCTAACCGCCAATTCGGGGTATCGTCCCAACTGTAAGTGGTATGGTCACACCATCTATAATATCGTTCCTGTATGGTACATGTTTATTAGGGTAAGTTTCATTTTTTTTCGGGGTTAAGAACTTTCGAGGCTTGAATACATGATTTAGCATTTTTGCACTGACGAAGTGAGCAGTATTTATGTTATTTTAACATGACTTAGTTACATGTATTATTATACTATTGTAGCATATACATTTTATCGGAAACGGAGCTCCAAGTTCAGTATCAGAAGTAGATTGATTTAGTTTTAAAAAAATCAATGTTTGATGCAATTTCGGCTTAGAACAATTCGGCCTTTTGTAATGGTCCCTTTCAATCATCGCACAGACAGTTCTTACTATGTACTTATTCTAATTTTGAAAATAGTCTTTGACAATTAAAATGAAATTCCACAGACACTTCATTAAAACGACGGCAGCAAATTTCAATTGGGTTGATCTAGGAGGGACGTTGATTTGAATTTTACTCAGCAGCACAGGACAGGACTACACTGTTGTTCAATGCATCGAACACGAAAAGACGTTGCAGTAACACTCTCCTGTTTGTCAAGGAAGGCAATCTTATTAAGGCGTATCGGTGTTCGTAAGGCAGCAGACGGGAAGTATCGTTCCATGGTAGCATTCGCCACGCGTATCGCAAACAATTCCGTTGAATTCGCTCGATCCGACTGCCCTGGACAGCATGGTAAGGTGCCCACACAATTACACCATATTCAAGTACACTGCGTACAAGTGAACAGTAGAGCGTTTTCAAACAATATACGTCCTGAAACTGCTGCGTGTTTCGTTTTATAAAGCCAAGCACTGCATATGCTTTACCAGTAGAATCATGGTTACGACTTACGATACACCGATGGCTCGAAAACTACAAGCGAAGCAGGCTACGGTGTAACGTAAACATAAGTAGAGGGCTGCCTAACCCTACTACAATTTCTCGGCAGAGGCAAAATCCATCCTGTTGGCCGTCACATCTAGACTACTAGGCAAGCCATCTTTATCGACTCCGCTAGTTTACTGAAATCTCTTGAGAAACCAAAGTATCGACTGCCGTTAGCAATTAGCACGGCTTCGAACAACAGAACAACGTATATCTGGGTACCCAGCCACTTTGGTATCAAAGGTAACGAGATGGCAGATCGGAAACCCCCTACAAGTCCGAAAGTACCTGCACCAGATCTCAAAATCTGGTTAAAGTACATCATTGAGTCAGCATGGAACAACGAATGGACTGTAATCCGAGAGGATTCTAATCTTAAAAGTAAAAGTATGCTGGACTATTAACAACTGAACGGATATCTGAAAAACTATTATTAGCTCTTCAACTCCATCAATTTTTAAGAAACTTATTACAATACAATTAATTTTGGACCTATCTTTTGGTTTGTTCGTAATGCATAACCCATGATTTATCGTAGGTCCTAATCTAATCACTCCAATTGTGCAATGCCTAATATACACATTTCGCTACGATTGTAAAAACATTCCTCACTAGCCGCCCCCCAGAAATCCCAACACTTACCTTGCGGCAGTTAAGGAACACCTGGACATGCACACTCCAGAAGCAGCACAGGCAGACGAAAATCTGCACGAAGCCGATCCCGGCCAGTGTCAACAGTCCTGCCTCCCAGTAATCCTCTATTCCGTACACGTACAGCCAAAGATAGCCCCAGAGGGTGTACAGCATCATGAACGGCAGTGTGCTTCCACTGAGCAAGACGTGGCTCGGAATGTGCAACGTAACATATTGCACCAATTCGTCGAGGGAGCCATCCCGGAGCCGCTTCCCGTCAGCCATCCTCTTCCCTGCTTAGCTCTGGTCCCGCGACCGAACTGCACTTTCCCGAACCCCACACAAACCACGGACCGATACGTGATCCGCGAGGATACTCCTTCTAAGCAAACAACCGCACTATTGCTTCTCTCGCCCAACCAACCAACCAATCAGCGCAAAGTGCCGATTTGCAATGATGAATGAATACTCTATTTGGCCTTCGATCCGGCCAACGCTTTCACACTAGGCGACACTAGAACCGACACATTTCGATGAAGAATTTTCCAGCAATTTTCCGAGGTCGATAACTGGAACAGTGGAAAATTTTCTGGAGTCGTTTTTTTCTTCAGGACCCAATGATGATGGAGGTGTGAAAAAAAAACTAATGACAGCTCGTCGCTTTTCGCTGTCATCTCCGTGACGTGTGATATTTTTGTACTAAAAAAATCTAGACTATTATTTCAGCAGTCCGTATTTCGTATTTCGAAACCACCAGATTACTATTTAAGGCTGGTTTACAGTTTTGGAACGGCGTCACGGGATTTGGGTGCCTGTGTGTTTTAAATGGAGCCCGGGAATTAAGTCTACACAAACATTATAGTTTTCCTCGTAACTTTACTCAATTTTTGAGTACAATTGTATGCTATCTCTTTTTCTCTCACGGAAATGTTACTTCAATTTTCGTAAAAAGTGGATCAACTCAAAAATTGAGTTGATCCACTTTTTAACGAAAATTGAGTAATATTTCCGTAAGAGAAAAAGAGATAGCATGCAATTTTACTCAAAAATTGAGTAAAGTGACGCGGGAGTGATGAAGTATAAACCGAACCACGAGATTTACTCCGGGAATAAAATTCATCTCTACATACTACCATAGACTAACTCTAAGACCAGTAGGTCCCATACAAAAACGATTTTTATCTTGGCTCAGTCAGTACTAGAACATCGTCCCAAGCCGGTCCCAAGCTCAATAATGCACCTTTTGGTCGGACTGAACCGACTACGGGTGCACTGATCTATTGAAAATTAGCTCCGTGGTAGCAAACCTAAGGATAACATCTGATGTATACTCAAAAACTAGGTAAACGACAGATGATACTTATGCTTCAGTACCGGACCGCGAGATTTTACTCCGGGAATAAAATTCATCTCTACCTACACACCAGCTAACTCTAAGACCAGTCACTGCCGTTGCATACGCACTAACTGTCCAAATTACCGTACATAGAATCGCCAGTAACATGGACAGTTGTAAATGTCTTTAACGAAGCAAGTCCCCATGCACGAACGATTTTTCTTGGCAATCCATGTCGGTACTGAGAACGTCAGTCCGCACATTTTAGCTCGGTCCTGCATTTTATGCTCAATTTCGTTATCTTTGTCTTAGCGCGTGTACGAACTCACATAAACACACTCTCAAATACTCTGTCAAAATAACAAAGCAAATCAAAATGCAAAGGGCGCAACATGTATAACAAGGTGCTGGCTTCAAGGTGTAATTCGGACCAAGGGGTTCTACAACAGTGAACCAATTTCAAATCGCTAGTTACATATTGATTGTTGATACTACTTCTTCGGCGGGAACAAATCATTCCGATTTGTTTCCGTCCGGAATTTTTAAGTTTGAATTCGCACAAAAAAAAAGTATCCGAAAGACAGCTGAGTTCCGAAACAGTTTTTGTTTTCGATATTGTTGTGCTCGAAAATTTTGATGGTTATGACAGTCAGGATAAATTTTATCAACAACTAACTCAGGATCATATATTAGACGAAGAAAATATAGAGCTCTCGTAAAAAAAACACCCCGTCAAACACACAAGGAGATTGACATTAAACCAAGGGGTGAGTCGCTTAGCACACTTTTCTCCTGTGCTATTTTTTTTAGTGTGCCTACAAGCCTTGCGTGTTCCTGTAAGGTGCCGAAGGTGCCGATGTTTAAACAGTCTTGACAGCCCTTTGTTGTTCCTGGCAACCAGGCATTTGTTTTGGTTTCTACAAGAAATAAACATTGCAGAAAACAACAAGCAGCAGTGCACTAAAGCGGATCGCTTCTACTAATTTGAGGATATAAATTGTAAATTACTAAATGAGAAAGCGGGCTTTCCATGATTAGAAAGTGGTAATAGGACATTATTCATGTTTTTGATTCTAATCGGAACTCCGGTTGAATAAATTCAGTGAATAAATTGGCTCATAACGATTTCCTCCCGAGCATCCAAGGGCAATGGAAGGATGAAAGAATGAAGCTGAGTTGTTTACAATTTGATTCTTCTGCAGTCGATAAGAGGTGAAGGTGAAATTTTGAGGGTGATCGATACACAATCTCAATCCTCCGTAAAGGTAACAAAAGCAGTTCGTGTGGCGGAATTCTGTTAGTCATAAGTCCAACGGAACTCCCAGTGCAACCCGGTCTAGGGTCTAGAACTGCATGTCTCCTTCCATTTGCTGAATGACCTCGATGGTTGGTTGAGTCAAGGAATGGCTACAGAGGTTTTGTTTTTTTAATGTTTCGGATGTAGAGCTTGATCGTACCATAGACTAACTCTAAGACCAGTAGGTCCCATACAAAAACGATTTTTTTCTTGGCTCAGTCGGTACTAGCACATCGGTCCCAAGCTTAATAATGCGCCCCTAATAATGAACACACATGAACACACTCTCAAATATTCTGTCAAAATAACACAGCATATCAAAACAAAGGCGCAAATATGTATAACAAGGTGCTGGCTTCAAGGTGTAATTCAGACCAAGGGGTTCTACAACAGTGAACCAATTTCAAATCGCTAGTTGCATATTGATTGTTGATCGTACCATACTCAGCTTCAAATTTGTTTAAAAAATATGCCTTTAATCAAAGCTACAATTATTGGTCGGAAATTGCTAATATACTTAATTGCTTATCTCATCGATTTACGTGAATTAGTTTTTTTCAAAGATTTCAAATGCGAATTACACAAACAAAACTCTCGCTACATTGACGTGACGAAACAAACAAAGTGAACACAATGTCACCAACAACAACGCATATTGGCAAGGTTGCTGTTTTTTTTCTGAAAGGTCAACTGTCAAAAGTGTTCCTCAGTGTGCCACACATGTGGTATGGATTGAAAATTGATGTAAGACATTGTGGCTGGAACACTGTTCTAAGCGACTAACCCTTGCATTAAACTTGATTTTTGCCAAGAAAATTTTAAAACATCCATGCTTGTACCACGAAATGAAACCTGAAACAAAGCATTTAATGTTCTTCTTGCAAGTATTGTATTGAATAAAAAATATGTGCCATTGAAATTTTTCAAAACCTCTTTAATTTGTCCAACTATTGTATCTTAATTTTCGATTATAGAAAAATAACATTCATTATGATCTCTTTTCTTATGTTTTGCATTGGAGTTAGTATCAAAGGCTGCAATGAAAATGAAATGGTTAAAATATCATTTTCTTAAAATTTCCGATGGATCCGAGTTTCATTTTTACGGTTTTTGAGTCTGCTGATCTCTTATTATAGTATTTCAAGTTATCATAGTTTACTTAAAGTTCCATAAATCAAGGTGTATTTTTGCTGGATTACCTTTGCTTTGGTTTGGATTTACTTTTGCTGGTATATTTTAATTATATTTCCTCAATTTCTATACATTTTTCACAACGAAAAGCTTGTAATAAAACAAATGTCAACATTAAAGGTATGTTTTCATTTACTTGGATTGGGAGAAAAAAAACGGGAAAAGCATTATTTATTATTGTATCATGATTGTAGCAGTTATCATCATGATTGAAATTCTCATATAATATCGATATACTGTAACGATATCTATCATCTTTTTATATAGTATTTATTATTAAATTATGTTAACGTATATCGTTGGTTGAAATGGTTGAAAAAAATATTTTATGATTTAACCAGAATTGTGCGATACCACCTAGAGGTCGGTATCGTCTTCCAAAGAAATTTCTTTTTCTATCCCAAACGCATGTTAAATTCCGTTTACTGAAACGGAAAAGTAGAGGATCGAAAAGAAATTTCTGCAGTAGTATCCACCTGAAAAGGACGAAAAATAAAATTTGAATTTGTAAGGTTTCCACGCAAACTAATGGGAGTTGTCACTTTTACTTTCAGAAAAATATTCCACTCGATTATTCCGTAAGTGAAGATGACGTTTTTTTCCAAGAATTGTCAAAATTCCGCTTGGTAATATTGAACAAAATTCCGTAACCTCTTTACTTTTTTAAGGCCAGTATTGAACTAAAAAGTCAAACTGCTTATAAAAGTATTATTCACAAACTATTTACTGTATAATACACCAGAAATTTTGTTCGAGACAAAGTCCGTTTTTGTATGGTAACGATACTTAACAACCTATTTGGTAAGATCTTGATTTACCAGAACATATAGAGGAAAGGCTTGTAAGATGGAACACGATTCGTTTTTTGTTCGTAACATGTATAATTTTTATTTTTCCGCAAATCCAAAGACATCTTTCGGAAGAAAAACTAAAAGGCTCTAAATTAGCCCAAGGAACTGATTATTTATCGTCATTAAAAAAAGTTATGGCCTATTTTCAAAATCCATCGAAAATTGATGGAACGCGATTCGTTTCTTGTTCGTAACATGAAGAATTTTAATTTTTTCGAGAATTTTTCGAAAGAGGAACTAAAAGGCTCTAACATAGACTAAAGGCCGGCGCACAATAGCGCGTCCCGCGTCACGTCGCGTCAGCTGTCAACGCCAGCGTTTGGTACTAAAACGCGCACATGACGCGCAGGACGCTATAGACCACACAATACAGCGTCAATGAAGCGTCCGCTTCAATCATTTGTTTTGTTTTGAAGTTCACATTCATTTATTGTTATTGATAATTTATTGTTCAATTATGTCAATTGTATGTCAATATTTTCAATATGTTCATAATGTCTAATTTTTTGCTAGGGTTTTTTTATACACAAATCAGAGACAAATAATCGAATCTATTCCTCCTCAATTGTCGTGCAAGCATTTAAATATAAACTACACATCAAAACGAAAAAAATATTACAAGAAGCGTTTATGCCTATAGGATAAATGCCTAACACCGCAATTAATGATGGGTCTCCATAGTAGAGTGTATTGAGAACATTAGCTATAGGTCCTAAGCCCTGATAAATGGTGAAAGGTTGTGATGATTGTTATTTGCGGACATCACGTTAAATTAGCAGATCCTTAGGTCCAGTAATAGTTCTGGCCACGATCTGCTGGGGTTTTTTTTCTCTGTTCGGGACATAAACCACTGCGACCAGTAATTAGATCTATTGTAGTATATCCAGTAACCTTTGTTTAGTGCATGTCGATTTATCTCATCACTATTGAGAAATGATAAGTATTCGGTGTTGTTACAGTTGTCATTGTTTGTTGTTGGTAATGAATTAAGTTCTTTTGAAAGTTTCCGCTATTTAAACCCTTTGAGGAGTGAGAGCACTTTTCAAAGGCGCGCCCCTCAGTCAAAACCGAATTCATTGCAAACAAAACAAACAATGACTCCGATATTGACCATGCATCAGAACCCTAGTCCTAACCAATTCAAACTATAGAACATCAAATAGAAAATGAGAATTCACATAAATGAAGACTAACCATGCTTTCCTTATTCCAAGCTCGTCCTCGGTGGACAAATCCGAGTATTGTCGCTTTTCACAAGACATAAAATGTAATAAGGACTATTATACGTTTCTTTGACTACAAAAAAAAAACAAATATGTTTCCTAGTTTGAATTAATTCAGACTAGGGTTCAGTGGTAGATCTGATACCCCGTAACGCACCACGAAAAGGTGATCTACCAGCGTTACGGGTCATCTGCTGGGTTAGCCGAAGCTGAGATCAAGAGGAAGTAAGTGATGACATTCGTTTTGTCATTTTTAGTTGAATTTCAATCCGAACAAGCTGAGTTCCTTATTTCACTTCATCTAGTTCAAAGCAGCCTGAACAAAATGAGTGGCTTACAGGGGGAAAGTCACTCTGCCACCTTGTGTTTACACTCTCAAAAACACAATTTGCCACCCTTAATACACACTCGCAACCACATTAAATATAAATGCATATCTGGCACCACTTACACAAATCGATTGTTTGTTTTTGTTTCCCTCTTGCTTACGCTAATGTAGTTCTGATGATGCATCAATGAGCGTGTATTAAACGTCTAAACCGTCCATGGTTGCCAAAAAGCATAAATTTTCGATTGTAGTTTGTGAAAACACAAAAACACCTTCTGCCACCCCAGAAACACATTCGTACACGATCAACACAAACACAACGTGGTAGAATTACTCACCCCCTGGTGGCTTACGCAGATTACTTGAGGACATGACTTCACATTTTCATTTAAGTGTATGAGTAGATGAGGCAAATGTGGAATTGCGGGGTTTGAGATCTACCACCAAACTCAAGTCCAAATTACTTCAAACTAGCAACCACAAAACATATTTTTTGTTAGTCAACCTTTTTTTGTTAGTTTACCTTTTACGTCTTGTTTAATGTGAAATGCCTCGAATTGTTTTCCCAAACATGAGCTTAAAACAAAAAAACAATATTCTATAGTTTGAAATAGTTCACAGTACAACCAATATTACGTGATTTAGAGTATCTTGATATCAAATGCCATGAACATTATTTCCAGTGAAAACTAAATGTACACGTGAAATAATCCACACATATTTATTGGCAAAAATCCTTAGAAAATTTCACATAATACTGATGTGTTCACACATAAACAGCACCCTCTTAGAAACACTAATGAAGTTTATGTGACAAATAAAAAATATGTGTGGCCACACATAGTGGTTATGTGTACACATAGGAACCAACAATCAATATGTAACTAGCGATTTGAAATTGGTTCACTGTTGTAGAACCCCTTGGTCCGAATTACACCTTGAAGCCAGCACCTTGTTATACATATTTGCGCCTTTGTTTTGATTTGCTGTGTTATTTTGACAGAGTATTTGAGAGTGTGTTCATGTGAGTTCATTATAAGGGGTGCATTATTGAGCTTGGGACCGAGCTTGCGGACGATGTTCTAGTACTTGACTGAGCCAAGAAAAAAATCGTTTTTGTATGGGACCTTACTGGTATCTTAGAGTTAGTCTATGGTAATAGCAACAATCAATATGTAACTAGCGATTTGAAATTGGTTCACTGTTGTAGAACCCCTTGGTCCGAATTACACCTTGAAGCCAGCACCTTGTTATACATATTTGCGCCTTTGTTTTGATTTGCTGTGTTATTTTGACAGAGTATTTGGAGAGTGTGTTCATGTGAGTTCATTATATGGGTGCATTATTGAGCTTGGGACCGAGCTTGGGACGATGTTCTAGTACTGACTGAGCCAAGAAAAAAATCGTTTTTGTATGGGACCTACTGGTCTTAGAGTTAGTCTATGCTAATACCTGAAATTTCTAATAGAATATTTTTAAAAAAATTTTTAACATTACATGTATGACCAGCAGAAGACGATGGAGCACTTATTCACCAATCTCACTCACTCTCACTCACTCAAAAGTCAACATATGTTATATTATACCGATATATAGCATAAAATCCAGCAAAGCTAAAAGCAACATATACAGAAACTTTAAAGATTTTTTAATAGGGCTGAGCTTTGAATTTTATTTTTTTAATCCAGCAATCATGAGAAAGAATATATGAAAACAACCAACATGATGAGTTCTCAAATTCGAATGCAAATTAAGTAAAGTATTTTTTATAATTTGTGTTAGATTTTGACAACAGACACTCAAATTCCTTGATTTTCACAATTTGAGTGCTATCAAATTACATTTTCAGTAGCATTGAATTCCAACTTCACATACACCCGAACCGTGCATCGCGCGTCAGTTTTGAATATTCTCAAAACCAAAGCGTCACAGAAGCTGTACGCGGGAGAACGCTGGTACTTAAGAACATGTTTGACGTTTTAGCACAACGACGCGACGGACGCGACGCGTCATTGTGACGCCTTTTATGAGAAGTGCGAATCTCAAAATCAAACGTCAACGCGACGCGACGTGGGACGCGAGTTAAGTTCCCGGGTACGGGGAGTTCTTTTTAAAAAAGGTGTTACTACAATTACTGATCACTAAAGACTGATTTATTCATATTAATTAACCCTACTCCTAACCGATGCGTCGATCGATGCTGCCGTGTCAGCACCTGGTTTCCGATGTTGATCGCCGTCCGTGTCGCTGCGTTGGTTGTTGCCGGGTATGCCAAATTATGCTGATGAAGCTTTGCACTCATTTTTGGACTTTGTGCAAATCGTGGTATTGCTGGATTGCAATGTCGTTAACTGGAGGTAGCAAGGTTGCTAACTCGTCCCCCTTTAGAATCGAGGCTCCGTCCGAATAAGCTCTTCCAAGTTCGTGGCTTTGTAATCGAATTTTGCATCATGGACAGTTGGCAATTCCTTTGACTGTTGATTCAGCTGGATGTTAATGGCTTGCCTGCGGGTGAAAAAAACTACAAAATATGCCCAAGCCGATAATGATAGGGGTGAAAGTGAATGTTCCAAAAATTGACCAAGGGGTCCATTGTAGGCTGTTGTTTTCTAAACGTATTGACTCTAAGTCCTTCCTTGTTTCCGTCTGTAGAAAGTGTAAATGTTCTAAGCTCAGGTTTAGAATTTTCCGGTCTTTGGTTACTGCAATTCCGTCTAGTGAAAGACGTATTGGTATTCCAGTTAACTGTTGAATCGAGTTGTTCGAAATGACGTTATTCACGAGTACTGAACAATTCTCGTATGATATAAGGTATGAACCTGAAAGATTCCTTTCAGATAATCCATGATCTGTTTTAATGGTGAAATTTCTTATTGTGTTGATCAGTATATGTTGCTCATCTATGGTGATAATTTCTTCTGGTACTGGATTGGAAGTGTAATTACAAATAGCTGGTTGTCCTACTATGAGCTTTGGTACACATGTTGAACTTTCAAGCTTTACCTCGGAGATTTTGTATATGGTTGGTTCTAAAGTTTTCACATTGTATGTTTCGTTGTCATGGATGATATAGTTTCTGGCTGGTAGATGAATCTGTTGGCTGTTTTGAATGATCGGGTGAACATAGATTTTCCGAAAGATTTTGGCGTTGAACTTAGGCAATTTGATTAGGAGTACTATTTCTTTTCTGTTAGTGGCAATCGTTGTCGTGGTATAAGAGATGGCTTCTGCTGCAGTTGACACGATGACTTTTTCCCTAGCTAAGTCTTGAATAAACACATCAATTTCATCTTCACTTAGAATTATAATATTTAATATTCCTATCTTTGCTAAAGTAATAGCATAGACTAACTCTAAGAACCAATTTGAAATCGCTAGTTGCATATTGATTGTTGGTAATAGCAACAATCAATATGTAACTAGCGATTTGAAATTGGTTCACTGTTGTAGAACCCCTTGGTCCGAATTACACCTTGAAGCCAGCACCTTGTTATACATATTTGCGCCTTTGTTTTGATTTGCTGTGTTATTTTGACAGAGTATTTGAGAGTGTGTTCATGTGAGTTCATTATAAGGGGTGCATTATTGAGCTTGGGACCGAGCTTGGGACGATGTTCTAGTACTGACTGAGCCAAGAAAAAAATCGTTTTTGTATGGGACCTACTGGTCTTAGAGTTAGTCTATGGTAATAGCAACAATCAATATGCAACTAGCGATTTGAAATTGGTTCACTGTTGTAGAACCCCTTGGTCCGAAATACACCTTGAAGCCAGCACCTTGTTATACATATTTGCGCCTTTGTTTTGATTTGCTGTGTTATTTTGACAGAAAATTTGAGAGTGTGTTCATGTGAGTTCATTATATGGGGTGCATTATTGAGCTTGGGACCGAGCTTGGGACGATGTTCTAGTACTGACTGAGCCAAGAAAAAAATCGTTTTTGTATGGGACCTACTGGTCTTAGAGTAAGTCTATGGTAATAGTGTCGAGGATCTGTTCGAGTTTCTGATATAAGTATTTCTAATTTTCTAGAATAGTAATGGAGTGAAATTCTATGGATCTGGAGTTATAAAGTATGGCTTCTTTTGTTTTGAAAGCTATATCTTTTAATTGAACAGTTATTTCCCTATTGATTTTAACCTGTTGATTATTGTTTTCAACAAGATTGTTTAACGAAGAGTTTATTAATTTCAAATCATTAGCGTCTGGGCTTCCTGCTAAATACTTCCACACGGTTCCTAATGTATCCCAGCGCTTTTGTCTTTTGATTGGATTTAATCTTTGAAGGATCGAATTGATATCATCAAACTGTTGTAAGATTAGAGGTGAATATTGGTTTGTTGTAAGTTCCTCGAACTGATTCCTAAGTAATTCTATGTGTTTTCTAATAGAAGTAATATTAAAATGATGAATATAATAATATGAACCATTTTGTATCCTAGCTTGTCCGTGGTCAAGAGCAATTATTGGTTGTCCGTCAATGTTATTAATGTCTATCGTCTGAGCTGAAGTTAGCCCGATGATCCAGAGTCTAGAAAAAAGTGATATATTATGAGTTATGTTAGATGTCGGATTTTTATATCATTTTTGTGGATACGTCTGCCGTCTTGCGTCGTTACGGTACTTTTATTCACTTTATCGATTTTAATTTTCTTAAAGCGTGATTTGTGTTTGAGTCTTTGTCTTGTATTTTCATACGTCGTGTCGTTTTCTGATATGTCAATATGTTTTTTGTCTTTGTTGTGGTATCGTAAATCGTTGCGTTGTTTTTTCTTTAAATTAGCATATACTTTTTCTGTTATGTTCGGAGTTCTGGGTGAGGGTAAAATAATTTCATAGGGGGTGTGTTTAGTTGCTGAGTGGATAGAAGAGTTATACTTATGGAGTGAAAGATTAACAAGTTCAATTAATGGTTTTTCGGGATTTTCGACTTTAGTGATACGATAGAGCTCGAGAAGAGTTGAATGAAGTCTCTCTACCTGTCCATTCATTTCACTTCTGCCTGTTGCGGTTATGTAGGTGGATATGTTGTATGTGTTGTAGAAGTTTGACAGTTCTCCAGTCATAAAAGATTTTTCGCCATCCATCACAAGAACTTGTGGTGTGCGATATCTCAATAGGATTTCTTTTACGGCTGGTACGATGTCGATTGATGCTCGGGATTCTACGAACTTTATTTGAGCAAATTTCGAAAACTTATCTATGTAAGTTAAAAAATGTTGATTTTCTAAAAACATGATATCAATATGTGCGATCTCGAAAGGTGCTCTGGGAATAGGTGTCTTTTGGATGGGATATTTTATGGGGTTTCTATCGTATTTGGATTCGTGACAAATCTTACAATTTGTTACGAAGTCCTTTACTTTTTGCGGCAGCTTCGGAAAATAATATTTGCGTTGAAGTTGCAACTTATTTTCTTCTGCACCTCTATGAGCTCTGTTATGCTCATCGCGAACTACGTTCCATTGACCATCTTCATCTTCGATGTCTTGAATTTCGAATTTTTAATGATCTATGTTGTCCAAAATGTTTTTTGTAAACTTCTTGAACTGGTCCCATAATTGCTTCAGTTGTCAGTAATCCATTGGTTTTCGTTATATCGAAATGTTTCTTGAGTACCTGTAAAAGTGAATTTTCGTTAATTTCATTTATGTATACATGTATTCTCGTAAAAAGCTGGAATGGTCGTTCGACGGTAACCTTATCTGGACCCTTTTAGAGGATCACCTGGTGTCTAAAAACATTAATGGGTGATTCGGTAGAAATTATATAGAAGTCGTCACTATTATCGGCTGAATGTTGAGTTCCTGTTAATGAACAGACTATACGGCTTAGAGCGTCAGCCACAACATTGCTCTTACCGGGCTTATACCATGGACCCAAAAGGGAAGGACGTAGTTGTGTCGAAGAAACATTTGAAAAATTATGGATCACTATTGTACTAGAGAACCAGCTTCTAGTACTGTCAAAGTGCCGGGTATACTAGAATATTTTAGATATTGCGTTGACGTGTTTTAGCGTGCATGTTAGTTGTGTCAGCTGCTATTATTTACATCAATTGTCATTATTTATCATCACGATTTCAATTTGATTCTACCAGTACAGTATTTTTCGATATTGACGAATTGATTTATTTGCTCGGACCAGAGTATTCGTCCCTATTGAAGTGATCCACTCCAGCAGCATCACCGAAAATCATCAAAAACTCTCCATGAAGCCCGCTAATTTGAAGTATCAAATCCCGGTTTGGCAAGGAGGAAAATACGGACAGCAACATCACGCATATAAAACAGTTGGAGTTTTTACGCGATGCAGTGGTGGAGTTCCAAATGTCGATCTTTTTGGTTCACATGTATCTGGATTTGAAGAAAGGTCCGGTTTTATTTTGTGCTTTATAATAGATGTTTTAAGATGGTAGCTTCCTGCCATCATAGCAGATTCATCCAAATGCGGATAAGTGGCATTAAATCACGGATAATGGAGAAACATGCGTTATAATAAATCCAATTAAAATTCTAGTCGAAGCTTCACTGTCTATCATGAAGGATGAAACTAGAAAGTACGAAGTTGAACCACCAGATCCGAACCGTAGACGCATCATCCACGATCTGTTGGTCATAAAAGAGCATCAAATTTCATTGATGAGCATCGACGAAATCTTCAACGAGCGTAGAATACATCGCCATGTTATAAGGTATTTTTATGGTAAATAAGTAGTTATGCAAGTCATTTTTTATGTTTATTTTAGATTAATTTCCAAAATTGGCTATCCAGGATCAATGCTAAAAACAGTTGAAAATCTGTACAATCTACTGAAAAAGCTTCTCTCAGGATGGACCGGTTCGATAAATCAGAATGGCTCGATCAACTTGCAATCGATGAATATTAAGACCGAAGGCGACGATCCGACAGGCGTACATCCGGGATCTGCTACATCCGTTTAAAATTTAAGCATAAAATTTGTAGTGTTTCGTAAGTCAATCAGAATGAAGACTTAGAAAGTTATATCCTCGGTTTATTGCAAAACCTGACACCAAAACAATATGTTCTTTCTTTAGGCTCTTTTCGATCAGATATTAATTTTATTTGGGACAGCAATAAAGTTGAAACGAGTAAATATAAGTTTGCGATCACTTTTTGGCTGATAGAATGAGCTGTTGTATTTGATTGTTCAACAGTTCATATACTTTAATTTTCATGTACGACGCTTTTATAAAAATCGCCTAGTTTGCTATCTTCTGCCTTCAGCGAATCGTTCACAGTCCCAGCTCTAAGATGTTAGAAGAAATTCCATTTCGTTCTCATTTTGTTCTTCAGTAATAAGAACATAAGTATCATCCTGAAGATAGAGAAGAGTCGTCGTAATTAGTTTTTTTTATTTAATTTCGTTCAATCAATCGACTGGGAGCAACTTTAACCTAGTAGTCACGCAGTCATCACAAACCCAGCCACGGTTGGAGCTTCGAGATGGTCGCTAGTAAGGCGTGATAATTGTTTTCTCCCATAATTTCGTGTTGCATCAACTTCTCTACTAATTGAGTGAAGAGAATATCTATGGTTGAGGTTTGAACATTTTGCACATTATGTTAATTGCACTGGATCGCTCTATCATCGTACTCGGAATGTTTTCCGCATTGGTTCTAACATTGTTCTTTATATTTTGCACTTCGTCCATATCAACTCTGTACGGAGGACGGCGGCGATGCAGCTCTGTTTCCGACCTTTTCTGATCCAGTGTGATCCGGTGTAGTAAGTACCTGGTCAAAGATGGGTTTCGAGGTAGATACTAGTTAATTTATGCCTATGAGGGATAGATAGCCGTCGATTAGTATTTTGGAAAATGGAACCATTGCATCGATCTCTCAATTCGCAGGAACCAGATCCGAAGGTAGCCCGCATTATCATCTATAAAACCGCTGATGGTACATTCACAGAAGTAAGTGAGAAGAAAAATTAAGGGTGCCTGTTAGTCTTTGGAGAAAAGACTTGCGACCCGAATGCAAGAAAAGGGTATAGTATCGAACTAATAGCGAATAAGGTTTGCAAGTTCGAAATCGTAGGTTAGAACTAGTTCCAACCAAAGTTCAAAAGCGAATTCGATATAAGTATGCCTTTCCTCTTCACCATTATGTTAATGCCATTTTTTTCATTCATAAGGTGATTTAATTTCAATGGGGATCGAACACATCATCACGTTGTTTAAATACAAACAAATGGAGGTAAGTTTAGAACCAAGTTCTTGCGATTACCAACCCAACTGCATGACGGTATTATATATTTTAATAAATGATTTTAAAAGTTTTAATTTAACTAACACCCATTTAACACCCATTTCTATAATTAGCCATAAACCGCCAATTAGCTTATTCGCAGATAACTTCCAACTCTGGACTGCAGAAATCATGACCTGAACTATAGTCGGCACATTTCTCCAGGCTCCATAACCAACAAACCGAAGTGGATGAAAGCGAAGCAGGCACATCGGAACTAGCTGCCGTGATGGAATTCACCGGGTTCTTGGCAGGAAAATATACGAAGCTCATTAAATGAGGCCTAGTTATTCTACAAAGTAGAAGTAATGATAATTATCTGACAAGAAGCATGTTTAAATTCAAATATTAAAGGAAATCGATTGCGTATAAAAGTTTGCAATCCTATGTACATTTGGCCGTATTTACTAGAGTAACTCCGCTCAGACAACGGCCCTCTCTCTCTTTATGCTACTAACTGCTGCTGCATCAAACTAGCCAAAATTCTGCTCATACTGGAACACCATAATACATCCAACGAAGCTGACGCCGTTGTCCAGTCGGTGTATTTGCGCGATTCTCCGCTGAGCTGGGCAAATTGAAGGATGATCATCAAAACGCGGATCTATTGGCGAAAACAGTGATATCAAGCATTTTCTAGAGGTAAACATAACTTCACAAAACGTGCGCATCTAACAACATTCTTCGACTTATAGGGCTCCAATAGCAGAGTGCGGCATAGTCAATATTCATAGTGTCAGAAAAGCGAGTGATTCTATTTCTGAATCGTTAATCTTGATTATATAGAACGATATTTTTATTCTTCTTGCAAGTGATTTTTTGATGAGATGTACCTATTGAAAAATTTCTTTAGGAAAATACAATCAGTGACAGTGACATTTTTGATGAGATGTACCTATTGAACGATTTCTTTAGGAAAATACAATCAAACTAAACCTACTTTAACTAAAGTGCATTCAATCTGAATTGAACACATGTTGAACGGTCATAGAATCAACCAGTCCATCGTTCTTGCACGTTTGTTACAGCTTCAATCCCTCAAATACACATTCCTACTACCGTCTCTTTAATGTTGAATCCTTCCACGTCCTGGTTCTGCAGCGAGCTTTGCATATTGTAGTTTGCTTCAAAGTTGACACAACGGATGTCTGCTTGAATGCCACAGTCAAGGTATTATTCGTTCTCAACAAATCTATCCCTTTCAAACCATCCAAAAGTTTTACGATTCCAATTCAAGGTTCCAGCTGTGAGAAGCGGAGTGGCGGTGTCGAGGCGGATGATCTACTGTCTAAAGCTGCGTTTCAACAATCTCTATTGGTGTTGTTGGCAACAACATTCTATAATAGAACTGATAGTCGATACAGTTACAACGAAACACATGGTAAACGATGACGAACGAAGGTGACGAATGTCGATGCTGCCGACGATGATGATGATGTTGTTCTTGTTGTCCCAAATTGTTGCTGTTGGTTCAGCTGGAAGTTTAGAGATGATGTTCGGTCAGCGCCATTTATTCCACGCATCATGGAGCCGCCGGGAGTCACTTGTATACCACTGATTGGTGTCGAAAGAGTAGATTCGACTGCTGAACATGGTATTGGTAATGACCACTACCAGGAAAACAGTTTCAATGAGGTATCGCTGAAATGTCACATTTTAGAACTATTTTGAATCGGCTTGAAAGAATTGGTGGCAGCACTTACCAAACGGACACTCTCGGCGTGACTTCGTTTGACAAAGGATGAACAGAGAAACTTTAGCACTCAGTCGATGATCGTATTTCACATGAACATACCGCTTGCTCTCAAGATGCTCCGACAACCAATCGATTGATTTTTTCGTAGCAGCACACCTGTTCGATCCTCTGGTCCATTAAAATCAACCGCATTAAGATCCAAACTTTTCATGCAGGATAGTGGAAGGAAAAGTTATATGGGACACTACTTCACGATGTTACATTGTTGACTTTGTTTTGACAAGAAAATTGTGTTGCCGAAGCTGAAAAAGCAGTGTTGCTGTTTTTCTAGTACTGTTTTGATAATGATATTCTAGTATGCACGGAACTTTATACACTGAAAATTTTGACCACATGCGTCATAAATAAATCGTCCGTCCGATGTCCGTAATTAGTCCGTGGTAATACCACGGACTAATTACGGACATCGGACGGACGATTTATTTATGACGCATGTGGTCAAAATTTTCAGTGTATAAAGTTCCATGTATACTAGAATATCATTATCAAAGCAGTACTAGAAAAAACAGCAACACTGCTTTTTTTCAACTTCGGCAACACAGTTTTCTTGTCAAAACAAAGTCAACAAAGTAACATCGTGAGGTAGTGTCCCATATAACTTTTTCCTTCCACTATCCTGCATGAAAAGTTTGGATCTTAATGCGGTTGATTTTAATAGACCAAGAGGATCGAACAGGTGTGCTGCTACGAAAAAATCAATCGATTGGTTGTCGGAGCATCTTGAGAGCAAGCGGTATGTTCATGTGAAATACGTCATCGACTGGTGCTAAAGTTTCCTCTGTTCATCCTTTGTGCAAACGAAGTCACACCGAAAGTGTCCGTTTGGTAAGTGCTGCCACCAATTCTTTCAAACCGATTCAAAATAGTTCTAAAAATGTAACATTTCAGCGATACCTCATTGAAACTGTTTTCCCTGGTAGTGGTCATTACCAATACCATGTTCAGCAGTCGAATCTACTCTTTCGACACCAATCAGTGGTATACAAGTGACTCCCGGCGGCTCCATGATGCGTGGAATAAATGGCGCTGGCCGAACATCATCTCTAAACTTCCAGCTGAACCAACAGCAACAATTTGGGACAACAAGAACAACATCATCATCATCGTCGGCAGCATCGACATTCGTCACCTTCGTTCGTCATCGTTTACCATGTGTTTCGTTGTAACTGTATCGACTATCGGTTCTGTTATAGGAATGTTGTTGCCAACAACACCAATAGGGATTGTTGAAACGCAGCTTTAGACGGTAGATCATCCGCCTCGACACCGCCACTCCGCTTCTCACAGCTGGAACCTTGAATTGGAATCGTAAAACTTTTGGATGGTTTGAAAGGGATAGATTTGTTGAGAACGAATAATACCTTGGCTGTGGCATTCAAGCAGACATCCGTTGTGTCAACTTTGAAGCAAAACTACAATATGCAAAGCTCGCTGCAGAACCAGGACGTGGAAGGATTCAACATTAAAGAGACGGTAGTAGGAATGTGTATTTGAGGGGATTGAAGCTGGTAACAAACGTGCAAGAACGATGGACTGGTTGATTCTATGACGTTCAACATGTGTTCAATTCGGATTGAATGCACTTTAGTTAAAGTAGGTTTAGTTTGATTGTATTTTCCTAAAGAAATCGTTCAATAGGTACATCTCATCAAAAATGTCACTGTCACTGATTGTATTTTCCTAAAGAAATTTTTCAATAGGTACATCTCATCAAAAAATCACTTGCAAGAAGAATAAAAATATCGTTCTATATAATCAAAGATTAACGATTCAGAAATAGAATCACTCGCTTTTCTGACACTATGAATATTGACTATACCGCACTCTGCTATTGGAGCCCTATAAGTCGAAGAATGTTGTTAGATGCACACGTTTTTGTGAAGTTATGTTTACCTCTAAGAAAATGCTTGATATCACTGTTTTCGCCAATAGATCCGCGTTTTTGATGATCATCCTTCAATTTGCCCAGCTCAGCGGAGAATCGCGCAAATACACCGACTGGACAACGGCGTCAGCTTCGTTGGATGTATTATGGTGTTCCAGTATGAGCAGAATTTTGGCTAGTTTGTGCAGCAGCAGTTAGTAGCATAAAGAGAGAGAGGGCCGTTGTCTGAGCGAGAGTTACTCTAGTAAATACGGCCAAATGTACATAGGATTGCAAACTTTTATACACAATCGATTTCCTTTAATATTTGAATTTAAACATGCTTCTTGTCAGATAATTATCATTACTTCTACTTTGTAGAATAACTAGGCCTCATTTAATGAGCTTCGTATATTTTCCTGCCAAGAACCCGGTGAATTCCATCACGGCAGCTAGTTCCGATGTGCCTGCTTCGCTTTCATCCACTTCGGTTTGTTGGTTATGGAGCCTGGAGAAATGTGCCGACTATAGTTCAGGTCATGATTTCTGCAGTCCAGAGTTGGAAGTTATCTGCGAATAAGCTAATTGGCGGTTTATGGCTAATTATAGAAATGGGTGTTAAATGGGTGTTAGTTAAATTAAAACTTTTAAAATCATTTATTAAAATATATAATACCGTCATACAGTTGGGTTGGTAATCGCAAGAACTTGGTTCTAAACTTACCTCCATTTGTTTGTATTTAAACAACGTGATGATGTGTTCGATCCCCCATTGAAATTAAATCACCTTATGAATGAAAAAAATGGCATTAACATAATGGTAAAGAGGAAAGGCATACTTATATCGAATTCGCTTTTGAACTTTGGTTGGAACTAGTTCTAACCTACGATTTCCGAACTTGCAAACCTTATTCGCTATTAGTTCGATACTATACCCTTTTCTTGCATTCGGGTCGCAAGTCTTTTTCTCCAAAGACTAACAGGCACCCTTAATTTTTCTTCTCACTTACTTCTGTGAATGTACCATCAGCGGTTTTATAGATGATAATGCGGGCTACCTTCGGATCTGGTTCCTGCGAATTGAGAGATCGATGCAATGGTTCCATTTTCCAAAATACTAATCGACGGCTATCTATCCCTCATAGGCATAAATTAACTAGTATCTACCTCGAAACCCATCTTTGACCAGGTACTTACTACACCGGATCACACTGGATCAGAAAAGGTCGGAAACAGAGCTGCATCGCCGCCGTCCTCCGTACAGAGTTGATATGGACGAAGTGCAAAATATAAAAAACAATGTTAGAACCAATGCGGAAAACATTCCGAGTACGATGATAGAGCGATCCAGTGCAATTAACATAATGTGCAAAATGTTCAAACCTCAACCATAGATATTCTCTTCACTCAATTAGTAGAAAGTTGATGCAACACGAAATTATGGGAGAAAACAATTATCACACCTTACTAGCGACCATCTCGAAGCTCCAACCGTGGCTGGGTTTGTGATGACTGCGTGACTACTTAGGTTAAAGTTGCTCCCAGTCGATTGATTGAACGAAATTAAATAAAAAACTAATTACGACGACTCTTCTCTATCTTCAGGATGATACTTATGTTCTTATTACTGAAGAACAAAATGAGAACGAAATGGAATTTCTTCTAACATCTTAGAGCTGGGACTGTGAACGATTCGCTGAAGGCAGAAGATAGCAAACTAGGCGATTTTATATAAAAGCGTCGTACATGAAAATTAAAGTATATGAACTGTTGAACAATCAAATACAACAGCTCATTCTATCAGCCAAAAAGTGATCGCAAACTTATATTTACTCGTTTCAACTTTATTGCTGTCCCAAATAAAATTAATATCTGATCGAAAAGAGCCTAAAGAAAAGAACATATTGTTTTGGTGTCAGGTTTTGCAATAAACCGAGGATATAACTTTCTAAGTCTTCATTCTGATTGACTTACGAAACACTACAAATTTTATGCTTAAATTTTAAACGGATGTAGCAGATCCCGGATGTACGCCTGTCGGATCGTCGCCTTCGGTCTTAATATTCATCGATTGCAAGTTGATCGAGCCATTCTGATTTATCGAACCGGTCCATCCTGAGAGAAGCTTTTTCAGTAGATTGTACAGATTTTCAACTGTTTTTAGCATTGATCCTGGATAGCCAATTTTGGAAATTAATCTAAAATAAACATAAAAAATGACTTGCATAACTACTTATTTACCATAAAAATACCTTATAACATGGCGATGTATTCTACGCTCGTTGAAGATTTCGTCGATGCTCATCAATGAAATTTGATGCTCTTTTATGACCAACAGATCGTGGATGATGCGTCTACGGTTCGGATCTGGTGGTTCAACTTCGTACTTTCTAGTTTCATCCTTCATGATAGACAGTGAAGCTTCGACTAGAATTTTAATTGGATTTATTATAACGCATGTTTCTCCATTATCCGTGATTTAATGCCACTTATCCGCATTTGGATGAATCTGCTATGATGGCAGGAAGCTACCATCTTAAAACATCTATTATAAAGCACAAAATAAAACCGGACCTTTCTTCAAATCCAGATACATGTGAACCAAAAAGATCGACATTTGGAACTCCACCACTGCATCGCGTAAAAACTCCAACTGTTTTATATGCGTGATGTTGCTGTCCGTATTTTCCTCCTTGCCAAACCGGGATTTGATACTTCAAATTAGCGGGCTTCATGGAGAGTTTTTGATGATTTTCGGTGATGCTGCTGGAGTGTATCACTTCAATAGGGACGAATACTCTGGTCCGAGCAAATAAATCAATTCGTCAAAATCGAAAAATACTGTACTGGTAGAATCAAATTGAAATCGTGATGATAAATAATGACAATTGATGTAAATAATAGCAGCTGACACAACTAACATGCACGCTAAAACACGTCAACGCAATATCTAAAATATTCTAGTATACCCGGCACTTTGACAGTACTAGAAGCTGGTTCTCTAGTACAATAGTGATCCATAATTTTTCAAATGTTTCTTCGACACAACTACGTCCTTCCCTTTTGGGTCCATGGTAATACTGCTCGTCATAAACGCTATCGTCATAGTATTCGAGCGTCTCGGGAATTTGGTTCTCAAGCGGATGTGCTTGGCGTTTGAAATTTTGCTGTTGTTGCGAAGGAGGGAATGGGCGTTTATGTGTCATTGGAGGACGATTACCGTAATTAATATTTCTTGTTCTAATGCTTGGATCGACTTCCATCGGTTCTGGTGGGGGCAATGGTCACGGTGCTTGATGCATTGGTTTAAATGGTTGGAAAGAATTTTGTCTGAATGGGTTTGTTTGCGTATAATTTTGTCTGAATGGGTTAGTTTGGTGTACATTCTGATTAATGGGTGGACGTTGATGAGGTGGAAGAGGAGGTAAAATTGGTCGTGTGGGAGCTTGTAATCTAGGAGGCAATCGAGGTGGTTCTTTTGGTTTGGGGGCTGATTGACCACCAAATTCATTCCTGAAGGGTGCAGTTCGAATATCCATATTGTAATATTCGACGCAAAAATGATAAGCTTGGCCTAATGAGCTTGGATTCGAACTCTTAAGCAGCATGCTTAAAGGTCTTTCCAGTCCTCTAATAAAAGCGTCGAGACACTTGTCTCTGAAGTAATCAATGTGAACGGAGGCATTAATTCTCATTTTGTCGTTCGTTTGAACTTGTGCAATAATGTGTGAAAGTAGTTCATTTACCCGACTGTAATATGAACTCAGGTTTTCGTTAGCTGATTTTCTTACGGAGGTTAATTCGTAATCTAATGTTTTTATATCACGTTTGTCTCTGTAATAGAGAACGAGCGTGTCTTTAATCTGTGACCAATCACACTGGATGTTGTTGGCATTCAGAATATCTGCTGCCTCACCACCAACTTTTCTTCTAATCGTTCTTTCAAGAACGCTAATTTAGCCAGCTGTGGCATTATTTTCTCTGTAGACTCGAAAAATTGAATCCACATCTGCTAACCAATTTATCATTTCTGTCGGGTTACCATTGAATGGTTTTACGTCCCTAACAAAATCAGGAACCTTTCCCAAGTCGATAAACATTTGTGTTGACATTGGTGTTGGAGTTGGTCCTTGGGTTGGGAGTGACATTTTTAATAGTTTTTTTTTCAAATTAATTTTATGCTAGACAAACTTGCAAAAAACTATGTTTTGAAATTTAAATTTATCACGTTACTATAGATAACACTCACTTATTGAATAACTTCACTTTTCACAAATTGTAATAACGTAAATTAAATGGGTAATAATGTAAATTAAATGTACTTACAAAACTGCCAGCATGATGATCTGGACTTCTTGGGTTGATTTGATCCTCGCTCCGTGGGGGAAATCCAGGCAGCTACTTCGGGTGGTCCTTTTTGCTGCTATAGATGCTGCTACTAGGGGTCCTGGTAACGATCGAGCCGGTTGGCTTCAGTTTCCTGGATCTCGCTTTCGTTTTAGTGTTGGGGGCTCGTGGAACCCGCTGTGATAATGTGGTCTGGCTCCTTGGACCAGCACTATGGAATTTTGTGATATTCCACTTATTAGGATTTTCCACTGTTCAACTATAAACGATTTTACAACACTAAACTTTATACTTTTCCACACTTCACGAGGTCCCTATTCGGGCGCCAGTTAAGTTCCCGGGTACGGGGAGTTCTTTTTAAAAAAGGTGTTACTACAATTACTGATCACTAAAGACTGATTTATTCATATTAATTAACCCTACTCCTAACCGATGCGTCGATCGATGCTGCCGTGTCAGCACCTGGTTTCCGATGTTGATCGCCGTCCGTGTCGCTACGTTGGTTGTTGCCGGGTATGCCAAATTATGCTGATGAAACTTTGCACTCATTTTTGGACTTTGTGCAAATCGTGGTATTGCTGGATTGCAATGTCGTTAACTGGTGGTAGCAAGGTTGCTAACTCGCGCTATTGTGCGCCGGCCTTAACTCTAAGACCAGTAATACAAAAACGATTTATCTCTTGGCTCAGTCAGTACTAGCACATCGGTCCCAAGCTCGGTCCCAAGCTTAATAATGCGCCCCTCAGAATGAACTCACACGAACACGCTCTCAAATATTCTGTCAAAATAACACAGCAAATCAAAACAAAGGCGCAAATATGTATAGCAAGGTGCTGGCGTCAAGGTGTACTTCGGGCCAAGGGGTTCTACAACAGTGAACCAATTTCTAACCGCTAGTTGCATATTGATTGTTGTTAATAATGCGCCCCTAATAATGTACTCACACGAACACCATAGACTAACTCTAAGACCAGTAGGTCCCATACAAAAACGATTTTTTTCTTGGCTCAGTCAGTACTAGAACATCGTCCCAAGCTCGGTCCCAAGCTCAATAATGCACCCCTTATAATGAACTCACATGAACACACTCTCAAATACTCTGTCAAAATAACACAGCAAATCAAAACAAAGGCGCAAATATGTATAACAAGGTGCTGGCTTCAAGGTGTAATTCGGACCAAGGGGTTCTACAACAGTGAACCAATTTCAAATCGCTAGTTACATATTGATTGTTGCAAATATATTCTGTCAAAATAACACAGCAAATCAAAACAAAGGCACAAATATGTATAGTAAGGTGCTTGCATCAAGGTGTAATTCGGACCTAGGGGTTCTACAACAGTGAACCAATTTCAAATCGCTTGTTGCATATTGATTGTTGGTTGCACTCCTTTAGTCTAGTACGTGTTTTTCTGTACTGGATTAAAGTATCTGACAGTACGTACAACGGTCAGCGTTGTATGTCTGTCATAAGCGAGCGGCGAATCACTCATGCATTTTCGATTCAGCCTCACGTATTAGGAAATGAATTTTAGAATTTTTGAACCTTTTTCAACGCATTGACGCATTTTAGTGCGCAATTATTGCACATTTTGGGGTGCATTTGATTCAATTGTACACTTTTTAGCGCATCGAGGGCGCTGATGCAATTTTTAACGCATTTTTTTCCAAATTCCTACACATTTTCGATTCAGTTGTGTATCTAGTAATTTGCCCCTCGGTCATAAGTATAACTCACTTAATGTAAATGGTACTACATTTGTACTCCTACATAACTCTTGCAAAATTGTTAATAAAATCTAATATATGATTTTTCAAACTAAATTAATAATGCGTTTCAAGGGAGTCATTATATTCTCGTTGCAGTTGAAAACCGGAAAAATCACTCGCCCAAATCAATATAACTGCTTTTACTGCTGTTTACACCTTACTTTTTTCTCCGTCTAGGTAATCCAGTTACCTAAATTTGAGTTTCAATTTTTCATCGTGCACTCAAGCGAGTGATCGTTCATTCATGAACGCTTTCATTTGTAGTTCATTTTGACAGATCGGCAGTGCACCTGAACTTAAAAAATATCAGTTTCAATCCACAAGAGTAGAGTAAAAGAGTGCTTCGTTGTAAGCGGTATTGTTGTGATTCTGTAAAATTAGAATTCAATCAAATTTGTATTTGTTCAAGCATAAGCGTAAAACCTTAAAATTTCTATAGTTTAGTGCAAATTTCAAGGTCTCATTGGGAACGTTCATTAATTACGTCACGCAAAAATTGACTTTTTACAACCCCCCCTCCCCCCCTTGTCACGTTTTTTGTATGGACCTTCAAATTTTTTTGTATGGATCGGCACGTTTTCCAAAACCCCCCCTCCCCCCTTACAGCGTGACATAATTAATGGACCTTCCCTTACTATGGAGAAAGCGACTTCCGAAAGTCAACTCAAATCACTGCTGGCCAGTCCATTGTCGAGACCACCAGCCACAGGTACCAGCACCATGCAGCACTCGAAGGTGAGCTTCCATGCATTCGCTGCAGATTTGACTATATGGAACGGAGGACCATATTTTGACCAGGAATAATTTACAATTGCTTTCTTCTCAGCTTCCGCCTCAAAATAGCATGTTAATGCAAGCACCCATGCCAACCGGGCCACAGGAAGCAATTAATTCCATGCTGGTTAGGAATTGTGTAGCCACAGTCAGCTTAGGTTGCGAACTGAACCTCCAGGCCATTAACTTCCGCTTGCGAAACTCCGAATACAATCCAGCTCGGTTTCACGGTGTCGTGATGAGGATACGTGAGCCCCGCTGTACGGCGCTGGTGTTCCGATCGGGTAAAATCGTCTGCACTGGAGCCCGCAACGAAGCCGGTGCTTACCTAGCGGCACGGAAATTCGCTCGAATCATCCAGAAACTGGGCTACAACGTTCGGTTTCTGGAGTTTAAGGTACAGAATTTGGTCGCCACTGTAGATCTGCGGTTTCCCATACGGTTGGAGAATCTGAACCAAGTGCACGGTCAGTTCAGTTCGTACGAACCGGAACTGTTCCCCGGGTTGATCTACCGGATGGTGAAGCCTCGGGTTGTGCTGCTTATCTTCGTTAACGGGAAGATCGTCTTCACCGGAGCCAAATCGGAACGGGAGGTCATCGACAGCTTGGAAAATATATATCCCATTTTGCAGAGCTTTCGGAAAAACTAACCGGGTTGGGCAGCTGCGTGCTAGTGGGTTTTAAAATGTTGATTTCAGAAGCGGATCAGCGATACCCAAAAGGGCGGTGAACAACCGGAACAAACTGCAATAGGCTCAGCTCAATCGGTTCTCTTCGTATGTTGATCGAGGCCTCGCATTGTACATAGACTTGAACTTAAGTCATACGAGCAAAGACTTTGTATAGGAACACGTTATTAAAACGTGCAAAGGAGCTATGCAAGCAGGTTGGTCATATAACAATGCCGTTACGTATGTTACATTCACATGATTTATAACCAATTGAATCCTTTCAATCGTGCATACAAATTACGTAAAAAAAAAAATAGGCGCTTGATATGAAATATGCTATAGTATGGAAAAAGATGTGACAATGTTCGTTTTGTAACGAAACTGGTAATATTTACTTTAGAGTGACCACCCTGATGAATAGTTTTTTAGTATTATATTCTCATTTAGATTTAGGAAGTGTGAATTATGAAATTTTAGGATTTTAAATGTACACCTTATTTATTAAGAATAAATTTTATGAAAAAAAAAAAAACGATTATCTATCTTTGTTTATTGCTATGAATTACAGATTTTTCACCAAACCAATAATTTGGAAGCGTAACGCGTCCATAGTTCAAAATAGATTCACTTAAAATAAAAGCTGATCATGAAGGAAATGAGAAATGCGTTGAATTCGGGAGAATAATGTGGACAATGTGTATCGTTCATTATTTACGTTATGTCTTGTTTCTAAAAGCTTAGTTAAAGTACAGGCTGTTCGTTTCGGCATTGAACAATATCTGTTTAATTCTTGACGAAGTTTTTTGGTGTAGAAAAGTGATTTGATTACATTTCAATTACTGTTCATGTTACGATATTACCGTTGTACTTTGAATATTGACCTTTATTGTGTATGTATAGAATATACTTTTTTATGCATACATTTCCAAATAGCTTAATAGGTAACGTTATTCTTACCATCTCACAGGATTTTATAAATTATACATAATGTATCTTATAAAGATTTTCAAAACTTTTTGTTGGATAAAGGAAGTCTCTAGAAATTAGAAGAAGAATTAGTATCTTCCATTTAATTCCAACTACCTTTGCTTATCTTCGACAGATACGCGTATTTCGTCTACAATGTGCAGACTTCTTCAGTGTCTCGTACTAATAACTCGACGAGTTATTAGTACGACTGAAGAAGTCTGCACATTGTAGACGAAATACGCGTATCTGTCGAAGATAAGCAAAGGTAGTTGGAATTAAATGGAAGATACTAATTCTTCTTCTAATTTCTAGTTACAGGTATTCCACTAAACAGCTCAAAACCCTCTAGGATTTAAAGGAAGTCTTTAAAAAAATAATTTGTTCGTTTACTCCACATTTGAAGATTGTCCACGATAAATTTCGGACACCAAAATAATAGTATCAAAAAAGTTTCATAGAATTCGATAACCGATTGTTTATTTCACAATAATAGAGTTATATCAAAGAGAACAGACATCCAGGCTCGAACATTTTATTTCCAATTTACTGTGTAAATTTTTTAAAGCAAACCGTTGGAAAAACAACGCCGCCTAGTCTATTTCACCTAAAATTGACAGACTAACAAACACTAGGCGGAGCAGTGGCGCCATCAACACACGATTTGCCAAAACTAACGGAAACAAACTGAAATTTTAAAAAGACAGTTACAAAAATTTACACTCGGGGGGCACTCCAGCTTGGATTACATTCGAAACAGTTTATTAAGATGTTAATCCTTCTTTCAGATAAATTCTCGAACTTTCCTGGTGGTGTATTATGTCGAATCGAGTTGTTTCTTGTACAACGCTTTCACAACGCTTCACGTCTGGGGTTGACTCGACACTATATTTCCAACTGGCTCGTGCATTATAGTTAAAGCAGTCTCTTGACTTCAACTTCTCCTATAACCAAACAAGATGGAATTGAGTAAACGAGTACTCATCGGGAATCATCTCTCATATGCATCCATCGAACCATTCTGAACGGCCGTTGTGAGAATATCACCATGAAAATCTCACATGCACATAGTGTGTTACGAATCACTAAAGCCTTTTTTTGTTCTCTTCCCTATCCTATGACCGCGAGCAATACCAAACATCCTTAAGTCAACTCTTTAAAAGATAGGGGTAGACCCATGGAAACACAGATCCACAGAAACACCGAAACAACACAGAACAATAAGTAAAGAACGGTGTATAGGGTATACTCTTAATAATAAAACAAGACTCAAAGATTACCGATACAAAACTCTTTATTCCGCCACAGTTCCTGATTTACATCCATTCGTCACGAAACCTCAAACTCTTCTCCCCGCTCTGCTCGTACGCACCTGACAGTTCGTACCAAAGTTCCTGTTCCCCAATAAGGTGTGCCTCATCATTGCATGTGGCTGTATGTGATGGTAAGGTGCGTCCCTACAAACGGTATAAACCCTAACCAATTTTACTTTCAGCCAAATTTTTCAACACAAGGTAAGCAATCAAATGACCACTACAAAATGTACTAAATATCAATGACCTAATATATAACGGGGAAAGGGAGGGACCATCAGGGCACCCAAGTGAAACGGTTTGGATAAGGAGCATAGGATTGACTTTATTCTGTCAATCGAGGGCTCGATTCTAATGCTGTGGGTGTGACCTTGCTTTTGGAAGGAGATTCTCTTCTCTATATGCGTGGTTTTCACGTAAGTTTATCTGATTACGGACCCACCCAAACGTTTTTGGCCCTTCATACAGGAGCTTGATGATCACCAACAACAATAGAATCCTGATCAAATCGTTTTTCATATTATTCCACTACTGTGGAAAGTTACCTTGCTACAATAGATGGTAGTATCTCATCATCATCGTCATCATCCCGTCGGTAGTGAATATAGATGTTAGCAACCTGCATTTTCAGGAAATTAACGTTTTAAATCATTATTTACAATTGTTACTTTCGACCTTTTGACGATTTTGTCTAGAAGTATGCTACTTCAAATGCTTTTCCAGGACCTCTTTTACGTAGTATGCGTTGATTTTTACACCCTTATAAATGAAAAGCAGTGGTAGACGACCTTCCGCAGAAATCGCTCCCCAAACCATGCCCGAAATATGATTTTGGAAGCGTTGAACTCCGCGAATTGAGGAAGGGAATACTCGCTGCAGAGACCCTGTCATCTTGAACGTTGAAACTTTGCTGCAATACGAAATTTATCTCATCCGAAAACACAATCATGCCCACGAAGTAATTTGCGAAAACGAATGACTCGGTTCTTCTTTTTGGCTTCTGAAAGTCCATGAGTTTTTTTTTCTTCTACGGCACTAATCTCAAATCCTCTTTGAAAACTGATCTAATAGTTTTCCTGGAGACGTCCATATCCGAGGCAGTTTTTATGAAGAACGACAAGGTTTTCGGCGAAAAGGGCGGACCGGCAGTTCTTCCCGTAGTCTACCTAAAGTCGACTTGGGGGGCCAACCTAGCAAACAAAGAACATAAAAGATCGTATTAGAATCTCACATTCTCCCTAATGGATATTGCGGGATGCAAGAATATCCGAATAAACCTTCTGGTAGTCGAGATACCCCTGATGCCTTTTTGGCTTAACACAGACCCATGTTTTTGTTTAGAGGAAAGGAGGTGGGCTGATGAACATAAGAAGAATTTGGTTGTTCAGGAGCTTCATCTCGTCTAAGAATAACCCTATTGGGTAATGAATTTTGAACATCTGCTTTTTTATTATGACAAGCTGGAAACCTGAAACCATGTTGCGAGATAATTCTTCGTTGTTGAACGGTGGGCCGTTGTCCAAGCGGATCTATTCAGGGTAAGTGTGGTGTAGAAAAATCCTATCTCTTACGCTTCAAGCGTCTTCGACGCAGCGGTACTCTTCATTTCGACCACATACAGATACCGACTGTAGTGTAATCCACCGCAACTAAAAAAGTAGCGAATTCTTTGGCTGACAGAAAGTTAATGGCGATCTCTTGCCAAGCCCGTTCCGGCATCCTCTTACGACTCATCGGTTCAGGTGGGCCTACGCAACTCACAGCTGTACATCCGACACACTCTTCAACGGCGTTGCAAACATCTTTATCCATACAGGGCCACCATACGTATTGCCGGAGATGCTTACTCCTTACTGAAAACCTGGTATCGGAATAGGTCCGAAGGCCATTTTTTTGGAATGGAAATAAGCTGAATCTAGGGCATTTCAAGGTCTTTGGCTCGAGTGTGATGACCTTGATACCGAAAGCGAAAAGGAAGAAGTTCGATCTTAAATCCGAGAAGGGTGTTTTCGTTGGTTATTGCGAAGACACGAAAGGACATCAAGTGTATGATCCAGTTAATGACCGTTTCCACATCAGCCGAGATGTCCTGGTACTAGAAGAAGGTGTCGCTATCCGCGCGTTAGAACAACGAGTGGAACCGGTGGAGTTTATGGAGCTTTGCTGTCCTGTGTTCGGTGCACCCGAGCTTCCCGAGGTCGAACAACCGTTTTAAAACGTCGTGCCTGGTGCTGCCAGGCCTGCTGAAATTATTCATCAACTAGGTGGCGATTCTTTTTTGTTTACTTATTTATTTTCCGTCAGCCTATTTCCTCACATGGTGACAATCACCGACGCCAGGGAGACGACTCCATCACCTGGACCCTACCTAACGACTCATGACTATGAACCGGGACCAACGGCTTTACTTCCCTTTCGAAGGAAGACGTGACCAAGATTTTTTCGCCTCAGAAAAACCACCGACGTCGACTGGGATTGAACCCAGACCCACTGGGGTGCCAGTAGCAGTCATGCTTACCACTACACCACCGACGCCGGCTAGGTGGCGATTCTGATGATACCTAAACAACGGAAGAAGTCAACGTTGCCGACAGTTCGTTCCGTGAAGCGGACGATTTCGAGGACGCCTGTGCCGATATTTCGCTCACACCGCAACTGAGTAGACCAGCTGATGAAATGCAGCAAGAGTTAAGGCGCAGCGGTCGGGAGCGCCGTTGTCCAGGCAAGTATAGTGAATTCATTAGGCTCTTTTTCTGGTGGTGTCCATTCCCTTCAGCTACCTTCCAACACGTTGAGCAAAGGTGGAACGACGGATGATCCGACAAGCTACGATGAGGAACTGCAACGGCCCGATCGAGATCATTGGCTCGCGACGATGTGAGAGAAAATCGCTTCACTCAGCGAGAACAACCCATGGGAAGCAGTAGAAGTTCCGGACGCTAAAAGGGAGGAGTATTGTATAGTAATTCGCGTCGCAACATATTCTCGGATGAAATTGAACTGTTTTTTGATGTGCTTGGTCCGTCGACTTCCTCCTTCGACTCGCAGCATTGCTAGGCAGCTCTGGTTGTCCTCTCGTACTACGATTGGTCCGGTAGACTTTTCACCAACGCCCTTCATCAATTTCTGCAACCATAGCAGCTCTTGGCAGGCCTCGACTAACACCACATATTCCGTTTCGGTTGAAGAAACGGTAACGCACTGCTGTTTCCGAGCAGCCCACGAAATCAGTCCACCTAATAAAAAGATGAATCCAGAATTTGATATACGGTATTGGTGGTCTCATAACTAGTCTGCATCAACGTATCCTTCAGGTTGACCTGGTTCGCCAAGCTCCATCGTCAAGCCGTTGGTCGATATCTGGTAACGGAGCGTCTTTTTCGCCTCTGTCCAATCAGCATGGCTAGGATTGTTCACCTTGCGCCCTAGGATTGACGCGCTAATGGCAATATCGGGTCTCGTGTTTACCGCAACATACAGCTAAGCACCAACTAAAGACTGTATTCGATGAAATTTGGACACACAAAATAGGTCACCAAAAATTTTCCTTGAGCCCGATTCTTTTCAAACTTTCTGGAAATAAAGTACTACTAAATGGTTAAGTTTTGACATCATTGGTTTATTGAACCTCTTCTCCCAACCCAAATGCCCGCACCTTTGCCTTGACCCCTTTCATCAAATTTTGGGCAATGATAGGACCGACTTGCTTACTTACTTTTAACCACACTTTCTTTAGTTCAAGTTCATTTTCTATCAGTTTTGGAGTTTTAACGAGCTTTGCCTTCATGATTGCCCAAAATTTTTCAATTGGGCGAAGTTCCGGAGTGTTTGGAGGGTTGACGTCTTTTGGTACAAAAACTACATTATTATCTTTGTACCAGTCTAAGACGGGCCGGGCATAGTGGCAAGATGCCAAATCCGGCCAAAACAGTGTCGGGCCATCGTGAGATCTCAAGAAGGGCAGAAGTCGTTTTTGGAAGCATTCTTCCTTGTAGATTTGTCCGTTGACGGTCCCAGAGGTGATGAAGGGCTGACTCATTTTGCCACATCCACAGATCGCTTGCCAGACAAGTAATTTTTTTTAACGAATTTCGACAGTTTCTTCTTCCGTACACTCTCCGGAACGGCCAATTTCGAGATGGTGACGTAGTGTTCCTGTCCTGGCATTTGTTTGGTGTCTGCTTTAATGTTGGTCTCATCGTCCATCACAATGCAGAACGGTTTTGTGAGCCACTCCTTGTACAGTTTTCTTGCACGAGTTCTGTTTATCGCTCTGGTTCGGTGCCTTCTGGACCTTGTACACATGTAATCCAGAACGTTTCATTGTTTTCTGCACAAAACAAACTGAAACTTTCGCCTTTTTCGCAACATCCCTGATTGAAATGTTGGGATAACGCTTGAATTGGTTCAATACCATCCTGGCCTTCTCCGGATTTGATGTGCCACGTTTTTTGCCACTACCCATTTTCCGCTTGGTTGTCTTACGGTCCTTGAACGTTTTGATCACATGAGGTACGGTTGAATGTGCGATTCCGAGCTGTTTTCCGATCCATCGATGAGAAGCGTTTGGGGTTTCGAAGTGAGTGACCAACATTTGTTGGCGCAATATTTCTTCATTCGATCCCATCACTGAAATCACTCGACTGATTTTCACGAAACTTTTTACACAACTGACACAACACAATGAAATACATTCAGTTGAAATTTCAATAATATTTACCCACACGCTAAAAAGTTACGAACAATTGCGTGTGCCCAAATTTCATCGAATACAGTCTTTAAGCTTTGGAAGTCGTCCTTCCTTGGCATTGGTTCATCCTCCTTTTGCTGTAGCTTCGGATAACCAGGGTCCATTGGGATCCGAGATGGCCTTGCGTCTGCTTGTTCGTACCTTGCAGCAATTATACGGATATAAGATGATTGATCCACCGAAAATTGTCTATCCTGTCCTCATTGACAAGTTATTTTGAAACGCACTTTCAAAATAGCCTCAATTCTGTTATACTCCGCTTCATCATGGCAAGCGACCTCCGACCATTGTTAGTCCTCACAAAAAGGCAAGGATCTGCTTCCGAAGGTAAAATATCGTAAAATATCGGTGATCCTATGGTTCCATACTAGTCCTGCTAGCTTCAGTCCGTATATACTTTTCCGCAATAGGCACACGTCGCCATTCGCACCGGTCTCGAAACCAATCGGCTGCTTTATGTCGGCCTCCATACAAGGGCGCCGACATAACGTCCACATACTTCACTAACAGCTTCCTCCTGGCGGCAATCGACGTATCTCTGGATCCTTGGGCGACCAGTCTGGCTTTGTATCGGGTGACTTCGCCGTTACCGTCTAGCTTCCTCTTAAGCTCCCATTTGCAGCCAACGGGTTTGCGATTGTTGGGCAAAGGAACAATTTTCCAAGTCGCATTCTCGTGCAAGGATTAGATCTCCTCCTCCATAGCACGCTTCCACATGTCGTGATCAGGGCACCTCATTGCTCGCCGTACCTCTGCGGCGGGATCTCCTTGGTAACGCGGCTGGATCGACGAACGTTCGGTGTAGAACCAAACTCCTCCTGTCCCTCGGTAACGTCTGGCTGATTCTGCTCGATAGTGTTGGCAAAGTAACCATCGAATACCACTGATGTAATAGTAGTATGCCAGCATGTTTAATTAGTTTAATAAAACACTCCATCTTCTACCGTCATACTAAGAAGACGTATTCATTCAATTGTCCCATTAGGTTATGGGCCCAGACAGTTGCTCAGGAAACAGCTCTGTTTGGTGAAGCGAAATTATTTTCAACGGTGAAGACATTCCCAATTCAAGAAAATGAACGGAAACGGAGACGGAAGCGGTGCCAGTGGACAAGGCGATGGCGTAGCAGAAAACGGAAGAGGTCAAGCAAATACTCCAGGACGAGTGCCAGGTGGTTCAGTTTCGTTACCCGTGAGAGATATTTTACGCGGTTCGGAGAACTAAAGCTCCTGGTCTTTCGCGACCAAGATGATCTTGATCAAGGAACGGGCGTGGTACGCAGTGAAGGACCCGGAGATAAGTGAAAAAACTTCTGATCAAGCTTTGGCCACGATATGTCTGAGCATCGACTCGAAAATCTACGAACTGGTGCGGGACGCCAAAACCGCAAAAAAGCGTGGGATAACCTGCGTAATACTTACGAGCATAGTGGTTCTACTCGGAAGATCAGACTGTTGAGAAGGCTAACGGGAATCCAGCTGGTCGGCGCAGAGCGTGATGAAGAAATCATCTGCAAAACGGCGCAGGACTATGTGAACGAACTTTTCACGACCAGTCATCAGTTATCAGAGGTCGGTTTTAAAGTGGACGACAGGGACGAAGGGACTACCGAAGCAGTATGAACCGATGATCCTGGGATTGGAGTCGTCGGGTATGAAGCTAACTGCGGACGTCGTCAAGGCAAAAATTATGCAGGATGTGAAGGTCAGTACCAAGTCTATTCTTCAGTAACTCAAGACCGGAGAGGAAACCTACCGATAAATCGAGAGTGAAATGTTTCCGGTGCCAGAAGTCGGGACACTACTCGTCGCAATGTTAGAGTAAAGCCAGCGAGAAGCAGGAAGTTCGAGAAGCCAGTGGGAGACAAAGCGGTCATACCGCATTCTTCACGGCGTTCAATGCAATGCCGTCGGCACAAGACGACGTCGAATGGATATTTGATTCCGGTACAACAACGCATCTGTGCCGGAACAGGGAGCTTTTGCGAGAGGCGGAGAACGTGTTGGCCAGTATCAACGTGGCAAATAGCTCCAAAGCCGCCGTCATCGCCAAGGGTGCCGTCAATCTGGAAGCAGACATTGGAGGTACGACTTATAAAATCACAATGAATTATGTTCTGTGTGTCAGGTCAAGTTCGACAAGGAATCATGCAAAGTCGTCAGTCCGACGAAGGAGGTAGTAGCGGTTGGACAGCAGTCCGGTGGCCTTTACAAGCTGAAGTTGATCAAGGATCCGGCAGTCCATGTTGCACGAGAGCAAAGCAGTTTCGAACTTTGGCATCAGCGGATGGGGCACCTATCAACTAGCGGCATGAAGAGAGTCAGAAGCATGGTCCCTGGAGTGCAGTTTGAAGAATCAAGTACATTCCAATGTGTTCCGTGCATTCAAGGCAAGCACCAACGACAGCCATTCAAGGTGAAGGGCCACAGAACTGAACGTTTGCTAGAGTTAATCCATTCTGATCTCTGCGGACCAATGAAGACAACGTCGATATTTTCTAACGTTCATCGGTGATGCTAGCAGGAAGGTGTTCGTCTATTTCCTGAGCTCCAAGGCAGATGTGCTCGAAGCGTTCGAGAATTTCAGAGAAGTCATATGCTAAGAATCAAACGGGCATCGGCAAACGTCAGAAAATTGGTATGAAACGATACTTCCCTGGGAAGGTTCGGTTTCCCGAACCTCCCGATGTGTCAGAAAGCGGCAGTCTCTACTCGTGACCAACTTGTACGTGTCAGGCCTTATGGTGCAGGAAAAAACATTTTCTTGGATGTCCACACGTAGGCCCACGAACCGGAAATATTGAGGTGGCTGAGATCAGGCTTGTCTCCAGTCGATATTTGCTTAGATGGTAGACGGCTCTGCAAATATGTGGCCGTATTCACAGCTTCGGCCCAGTACTTGTACGGTTGTTGTACGTCCAGAATCATGCAGCGCACCATCTTCACCAGTGAACGATTCTTACGCTCCGCAACCCCTTGCTACGGGGTGTAGGCTGTGGAACTGCTGGCTAATACCCTTGTTGCAGCAGAAACGTTTCAGAGCTTCGTTTTGGTACTCACCACCTTGGTCCGATCGAATCACCTTGGGCGTCCCCTTGAAATGATTCTTCACAAACTGCACATACTCCTTGATCCGTTCAGTAACTAGACTTCTTTTTCAGAACGCACATATGGGACGTCGCGCCGGAGTCCACGATCCACACTTTACGCCAACTCACCTGATGCAATGCCATGAACGAAAAATTCGGCCTTGAACGATCCTCAGATGAGGTTTGGTCAGTTCGAGTGTCAATTCGTCGTCTGACCGTATCTCCAACGCCGCCGTTAGCGTGTTGTACGATTCTGGGAGGCTTCGTAGCACCATTGCCACCTGCAGATTCCGGTCCAATATCTGGCCCGCCACCGACAGCTGTTCGAAAAGCTCTTCCAGCTCGAACACGTGTCGCTCGATGACCTCACCATCTGTTAATTGCGCTACTATAACGAACCCAGCAAGCCCCACACGCCCCATAAGTTCGACATAGATGGTCGGAGCTACACAGAAAAAAATAATTAATTTTAACAAGCGCGTAAAATGTCCCCTCGTGTAAATCCAAGCCAAAGGAGCGTAAACAACGATATTGCTTGCAATCTTTCATACAACAGGCTTGATTTAGGCGTTATCTGGCTTAAATTTACGTTAAATATTCCATTATTTCTGCCAAATCTAGCATTCCCTTTATGTGCATTAGATAACGCAGAAAATTCAGTGTTTCTTTTTATCTGTGTATCCACACCCATCGCACGTACAGAGGATTGTTCTGATACGGGACGACGAGAAAGGTGGATTGAAAAACAACAACACTTATTGTTTGAAGGGACTTGTTGCCTTAAAAGTTATTTTCCTGAGAAATTAGTGCCTTAATACGAATTCAAAATCAATTAGCCTATAGTTAGCTCATTCAGGTGGTTGTGTGCATAAAACTAAACCGTATATCTACTTAATGAATTCTTATTTTTAAACTACGATTACAGCTAAACGATTTGAAATTATTTACGCTAGTAGGGTAACGGGATGTAATTTTAGCCTAGCTCCTTGATTCGGCCTATGTACCAAATATGTTATTATTTCGGCGATAATCAACAAAATCATGTTGCTATCAGGATGACCGATCTATTTCAAAACAATTGAGATATAATTAATTAATTTATAATTGTTCACTTTCGCGTAATTTTTGATTTTCTTAACTTTTTAGACACCATAACTTTACTGGTTAAGCTGAACAGATTATCTACACGCTCTTCGATTGATATAAATTTGCCGAAATTGAAGCTATAAACCGAATAACGCAGCCAAGATGTACAGAAAGTAGTCACACGTTATAAACTAACAGGTCACATAGGTAAAATAACAATAATTTTACATGAAAACCATAGACCTAATGTTAGGGACATATTTTTTTCTAGGTTCCCAATTATGGCCTGTCTTATGGAAAGCGTGGTAAAAATGTTGTTATTGGTAACATTTACAATACAAATGTCTAAGTTTCGGTTGAATGTTTTTCATATGGCTCATCTTAACACAAACTAAAGGAACAAAATCTGTGTAGAGCGAATTATAATGTTTTGATTGCCGAATGACCGCTTAATCATATGTTAAAACCATTTAAGTGTTTGTTAGCAGTTTAAGTATAGTTTGATTGTTAGTAAAAAATTTTGTTGGGTAGAGCCAAAAACAGCTGGGAACGCCTTGAATCAGAAAATTGGCAAAAAGCGAACATAGCCAACATTCAATAACAAATCTATCTAATGGGACGAATTTGCATCCATGAACAGACCCAATTTGATGCGTAAAGACCGACATTACATCCATATCCCTCGAATGTTTCTGACTTTATAAAATGCGCTGTGTAACTTTTTGTGATACATACTACCAGATGTGTTATTAAACATATCTTAGCAAGTGTATCGCTAGTTAAATTTTGCTTCCAGCTGAAAAACTTTATGAGTGTAATGTAATGTAATGTAAAAAATGTAATCGATTGTTGCATACTAGGCTGAGTCAAGGGACACATACCCTATATGGGTCATTCCATATCAAGTGACCGGAGAAATGCATCGACCCTCTTCGATTCGAACCAAAATTGGCTGATATACTTGTTCTAGGCTATTAATCAAAAATCCAAAGTTTTAGACCAATCGGTGAACCCCTCGGCCCATGGGCTGCCCCCATTTTTTTGAGATTTTTGAAAAGTCAATGTATTGTTTATTGAATATCTCAATGAATAAAAGAGCTACAAACAATGTTAAATACTTTTCTTAAAGGAAATTAAATTTGCTACCAAATAAATATTTTTCATATTTTTTATAGTGTTGCCAACATTGTTATTTTTGTGGTTGAAATATTAAATTGCGTTTTTCTCAAAATGCCCCCACTTTTTTTTCAATTTTTATGGCTCCAACGTGTTTAGCAGACTTTTTTACATAAGAAACACTTATCGATACAAAACAATTTGCTCCGTCATGGAGATATTGATTTTTAAACATTTCATGTCTTAAAAATTTGTTTATTCTACCACTCTTATATAATCTGTTATATTTCATCAAGGCGGATCCAACAAAAAAGTACCGCTTAAATTAAAAAAAAAAATAGCAGTAGGGCTACTAATTTCGGTGGCCTACTAGAAGAATTTCGGTGCTCTGAGAGGTTAGTACGAACCATGAAAAAGTGCATCAAAGAGAAATGAATTATCTCCCAAGAAAGACCATCGTGTTTCATAAGACATAGTGCAGAAAGTAAAATACGTTGTATCGTGCAGGTTAGGATGCCATTATTGCCAGATCTGTCTGGCAACTGCCAGTCTCTTTATCGGCAAAAAGAGAACCCTGCACACCAGACTTTTTGAAATTAGAACAGCATTAAAAAGCGTCATTCAATACCACTCCAGTAAAGCTTATGCGATCTGCGTAGACTGCAGTCCTCGTCCACTGAAAACGATTCGTAGCAATTTTGTACAGAATGGGTAGTCCGTCAAATATTTGGCATTGGTCAAATAGTGTAATTCCACGCTTGACTGTTACTAAAGAATGCGAATATACGAGTCAAAAACTGATCTCATTTTGGGACAACATTTGTAAAGGGTGTACCAACATTTGTAAAACCTCTTTGACCCTTTGACGCTAGGTTACGGTTCAAATTTTTACATTTCCGTGTATTGCCAGATTTGCCAGATTTTTTATTTGTGACATCGGATATTTTTCAAAATCTAATGGTAACCCTCGTGTGAGTAAAGAACTGGCTGGTTCACTCGGGACAACTGACCGACGAGAAGTACTGGTTGTGGCCGACTTTTTTGGAAAACTTTTCATTTGTTTTTTCATGAACATTTCCTCCTCCTCTTCCAACTACTGCAAAGATAGATGTGACTATAGATAGTGACAATCGTGTCATTTCTAAAACATTTGCAAACTCGAAATAATGTTCACCCCAGCGTAGATCTAAAGAAGTCTGATTAAGATTTTCAAAACAAAGTGATTGACATTAATATTAAATCTACAAAGAGTTTTTTATTAACACTAACACTAACGCAAACGTTTCATTTGCTTTTCGGGATAGTGTACAATGGGTCCACTACAACAATTCTCAAGCAACCGTTCACCCATTTGCTGCCTATTTCTCGCAGCAATGGAAATATTGTTCCGATGAATTGTGTTATCATTTCAGATGCCTTGGATCACAACACAGCAAACCTTTTACAAGCTTTCTAGAAGAAATTCATAGAATTTCTTAAATCTCAGCTGACTAAGCTGACGAAAAATTTATTAGTTCTCTGACGGTGCGAGTTCACAGTACAAAAACAGGTTTAACATCTTGAATTTACTGTACCATCGAGAACACTTTGGTGTTCCAGCTGAATGGCACTTTTTTGCAAAGGCATTCGGTAAAGGTCCAAGCAATGGATTAGGTGGAACTCTAAAGCGATTGGGCGACGAGAGCTAGTCTTCTCACAGGTAACCGTACCATACAAACTGCAAATGATAGATGATTGGCACGCTGTAATACTGTAACTTGAATGTGAGTTTAGTGGCATCACGGCAGTGCAAGAAGCAAAAAAAACATTTGGCAGTCAGATTTGCCAATGCTCGATGCCACTGTTTTTATGAAGAGTATTTCGAGCTCAATAACGGGTACCATTTTTTATCTGATTTGATTGAGCCAAAGAAGAACAGTTTTAAAAAATAGGAAATCTGTAAACCTGTTCTTGAGTTAAATCGTGACATACCGTTCCATGTCATTTTTATTTTTTTAGAAAGATAGATAGATAGCTTGATGATTCGATTGACAAAAAAATAAATCCTAGCATGAATATCTGTTTTGAAAAATAATCACAAATACAACGTAAGATGGCAACACTGAAGATTTTTCTTAAATTGGAATCGAGCAATAAATAATTGCTAGCACAATCACCTATTGTGATTGTTATTAGACCCATTTTCAGAAAACACTTTGAATATGTTTACACTATTTTTGAATTTTATTGCATTGAATATAAAACATGAAATGTTTAAAAATCAATATCTCCATGACGGAGCAAATTGTTTTGTATCGATAAGTGTTTCTTATGTAAAAAAGTCTGCTAAACACATTGGAGCCATAAAAATTGGAAAAAAGTGGGGGCACTTTGAGAAAAACGCAATTTAATATTTCAACCACAAAAATAACAATGTTGGCAACACTGTAAAAAATATAAAAAATATTTATTTGGTAGCAAATTTAATTTCCTTTAAGAAAAGTATTTAACATTGTTTGTAGCTCTTTTATTCATTGAGATATTCAATAAACAATATATTGGCTTTTCAAAAATCTCAAAAAATGGGGGCAGCGCATGGGCCGAGGGGTTCACCGATTGGTCTAAAACTTTGGATTTTTTGATTAATAGCCTAGAACAAGTATATCAGCCAATTTTGGTTCGAATCGAAGAGGGTCGATGCATTTCTCCGGTCACTTGATATGGAATGACGTCATTTTTGATTCATGCTATTTGAACTTAAAACTAATTGTCCTATTGAAAGGTATAAAGAATATATAATACAATAAGTGTAAAGCTAATAAGCAAACTTAAACCTAGCAAACAGATTACAGCTGAAACCCAATCGTTAAAGATAGTCGAACCCTATGTGTAGCAACAGTAGAGGCTCAACTGGAGGTGAGAAATAACTAAATTATTATGAATTAAGAATTAATTAATCTAAACTCACTATTAGACAAATATTACTACACAGTACGGCTCAACGGGCATTAACTACAATAAGAATTGAGTGGTAGTGAACACTAAAGTAAGATCTTATACCTATCGATACCTATTCCTAAAACTAATGTGTCTAAAATTCTTCAGGAATTTTGTAATATACCCTCGAATAAACGTACAAAGCCATTCGGAACGGATTATTCACAAATTAAGGACATTTTCACTACTACCACCCAACACCATCAGTATACCGTTTGTCGCAGATCTGCTTCAGCAGCGAAACCTTCGACGTCAAGGGAATGATTACTAATGATCTATATTTCTATTCATTTATATTTTAGACTACTGTGATGGATATCAGCTTCAATCACAGGTTGCTTGTACTCCTTTATTTCCTCTTTCTTCGTAAAACCTCCTGAATGCTGTATTTCAGATCCAGTATCCATAGCCTCAGTGTTCCTCATATTTAACTTTGCTCCTAACTTTGCACTTAAGAGAATCACTTGAAATCAAAATGTATGAAAACATGAAAATGAAAACCGAAGATCGATGGTAAAACGGGAGCCATTCTTTCTATATTGTTTTCAACTAATAACGATCGAAATAAACTGTCCACTGTAGCACGTACAACAAATTGAAAAACTAGAATAGTACTTGGTGACCTCAACGAAGTCCCTCTCAACGCGCCTGCTGTTACTTCAGCTATCCTCAACCGAGTAATACGGCATTAGGTATTTCTTTCACAAACGCTCGTCAATCCGAAGGTTTCCTTGAAGTATTTGTATTTTAAAATAAGTTTCAATCAGTTTCCACAGGCAATTAAAGCGACCATCTTCTAAATCTAACGTAGTTACTCACAGTTACAATAACACTTGACTTGCACTGAGATGCAGGCTGCAGTCGCCACAGATGTAGCATTTTTTTCCTACCTAAACAGGGACAACCGCCGATTACCGGGCAGTCGTCCTTCGCCACCCAAAGCCGTCTGGATGTCTTTTACATCGGGAATGCCCTTGATTTCGCCGCGCGCAGCCAGAGCCGGCGGCGAAGACAGGAATCTTCGGGCCACTTGCTGAACATCCTCGGCGGTTATTTTTTCTGTGGAAAATAGAAATTGTATTAACAAAGGCCGAATCCCCAAGAGATAACAGAGTCTTACCAATTTCTTGAATGAAATGCTCCGGTCGTCTTCGTTCACCGGTGGCGAGAACTTGTCGTCCGATGTCTTCGAATACAACCGGACGCGCTTCTAGGTTCATCAAAAGCATACTTTGCAGCTGAGTTTTGGCTCGGCGCAATTCTTGATCGCCTGGCTTGGCCTGCATCGTGTACAATTCCCTGGTAATAACCTCAACCAGGCTCCTGACGTGATTGGGCGGAGCCGTGGCATGAATGCAAAACAGACCAGAGTCAACGTAAGAGTGATTGTAAGCAGTGGCACTGTACATCCAATGGTAACGATTGAGCACGTTCGTGTAGAGGCGAGTGTACATTCCTTTTCCTGGGCCTCCAGCAGAGAACGAACCTCCTCCACCCATCATAATGTTCAAAACGCAAGCGGCTATGAAATCTTTATCCTGATGAGAGCATCCTTTGAGACCAATGACAACGTGAGCCAACTCTGGGAGACCAACCGCCGCATAGACAGGAATGGCACATTCTTCCAACTTGGCCCCACCGGTATACTGTGCAACCGACTGATCAACTCCACTTGGCTCCTTGGCGACAACTTTCTCCGTTTCCCATGTCGCAGATCCTTCAGCGAAAAACTTTTCTGCCAAACGAACCAAATCGTCATGAGCCACTCCAACTCCAGCCAATACCATCCGCTCCGGAGTGTGATGATGTCTTAAATAGTTCAACAACATGTCCCTATCGATTTTATCGGCATTCTCCGGTGGGCAAAGCTTTGGGAGTCCTAAAGTATTGTCCCTAAATGCAGCTGCATGAATCATGTCCATCAAAATCGGTTCCTGCTCGGGACGCATTCCCAATGTTTCCAACTCAAACTTCACCGCTTGCCGAGCCAACTCAATTTCCGTAGCTGCTAGCCTGCGTTAAAAATCCCTTTAATAGATACAAACAAATAGACAAACAAAAATTTCACTCACCTCGGTCGCAGAACGACATCGGCCAAGATTTGCGAAACCGATTCCAAACCACGGCTGTCGGCACTGGCCGCATACACGAACGTATCCCTCGAGCTCTGGCAATCGCAAATGCCACCGTGTTTCTCGAGTTCCTTGAAAATAATATCCTTTTCCCCGAACGATTGCGTCGACTGGAAGGCCAACTTCTCCAAAAAATGAGAAACTCCACTCGGATAGGGAAGTTCATATCGTGGTCCGGAATCGATGACCACTCCAACCGTGCAAAACTGTCCGAACCGGTTTTCGGAAGCGACCCTCAAACCATTCGACAGCTTAGTGACCTGCGTAAAGTTGTTCTGATCTCCAGGCCGGGCATACTGAACTGGGGCCAGATCAGGAACGGGTTGCGAAAGCGGTGGCAGTGGGAGTAACAATCTCTTTTGAGGGAATATTTACGGTTGACCGTCTGGATTGTTGGCACGGCCGCCCTCATTCGTGTTGCTGCTGCTGACGTAAGGTCGCCAAATGGTGCAACTACAACGAAATAGAAGAGCAAAATGTCAGATTTGGAGGTTAAACAGGATAGATCCGGATTTTTCTTACCATTTGTTCAGAAACAATCGATTGGAGAGGGCTTTGGTGTTAAATGGCAAAGCCATTGTTCCGGCTATAAGCAGTACGGATTGCGGCGGAAACCGGATTATTCTTCACGATATACTGAGGAAAATTTCGCAGGACCCTGAATCCGCAACAGAAAATTCAATGTTGCCGAACAAGAAACGAAACAAGGAGAAGTTTTTGACAGATTAATGAATACCTCATCAGATGAACTAGTCCAACAAGAGTCCGATGTTTTGAAGTGATGAAGTAAACGACACACGAAGAAACAAATCCACTCTGCCTTTTACAAAATTTCCTCGTTGATAATTTTCATTCGATCCAATAAAACCAATAAAACCGATCAATTCACTCAGCGAAATAAACTTTTGATATTCATAAGATTGCATTATGATTATTTGCTATAAGAAATCAGTATCAATTTCATGAATTTATCTTATAAAATATAGTGATCTTGAAAAAATAAGAATATGGACCAACCTGGATTCGAACCTTGAACGTTGAGGATATCGAAAAAGATTTTTCATTAGGGCCTAACTGACAAACGTTATCAATGACTTTTTGCGCGAATTTCTCGTCATTGAAAACTCGCCTAATCAATCCACCACGGTCATTTCGAAGAGAAAGAGTTCACCTATCCAATCGAATTGGAGACTTACATGGGTAGCCTTTGTGCCACGAGAAATTTACGGAAGAAGCCATTGTTTACGTTTGTCAGTTAGGCTTTAATGAAACCATATGAAATTCATAAGATTATTTGGTTGAGTCCACAAAACGCGTAGAATATGGAAGAACTGAAGGTGAAATTGATAGTGAAAGGCATCCAAAAACTGAGGCACGTTAATAGTTTAACAGGAATACAAAATGATTCACTCTCAATAGAGATCAACAATCAATATGCGAACTAGTGATTTGAAATTGTCACTGTTGTAGGTCCGAATTACACTTTGAAGCCAGCATCTTGTTATACATATTTGCGCCTTTGTTTTAATTTAACGCGTTATTTGGACAGAAGATCTGAGAGTGTGTTCGCGTGAGTTCATTATTAGCGCATTATTAAGCTTGGGACCGAGCTACGACCGATGTTCTAGTACTGACTGAGCCAAGAAAAAAATCGTTTTGGTATGGGACCTACTGGTCTTAGAGTTAGTCTATGGTAGAATCGTACTTCCGAGAATTTTTGCGTGGAACATTGATACGTTTTAACCGGAGCTTTCGATAGTTTAATAAGTTGGTGGTTAGATGCATCGTTTCAACAAATTTATTCAAGAAGGAGGATGTGACTGATGTTATGTATATTTTCTAGTATAATCATATAACATATGAAAAACCGTTAAAGGATTGCAGTATCCGGTTTCAAAATGCAGGGCTTTTATTGAAGGTTATGTTTCCGAGCTGAAATTCCATGTAAAGGTGCTTAAAGGTTGTCGTTAAAAATACATGAACAAATACAGTAATTGCGATCTATTATATTTGAGCTAATGCTCATTATTCAACAGCACAACGCAAATCAAATTCCGAAAAATTGGTATCGTACACCGTTGGAGATCATGAGTATATAGGTGCCGGCGTGAATTCGGATTTCCATCCGACACAACACTAAAATGGAATAGAGGCAAGAGAGTCTTTCGGCATGAGTTCTCTAATAGTGATCCGCACCATTCCTGAACCCTACAGACCGCTGCCGATACGATAGCTGCTGTAGAAAGAAGGGATAGCAAAATTGTAAATAGAGCAGTACAAAATAGACGTTGAAGTGGACAGTACAACCAACAATAAATATGCAACTAGTAATTTGAAATTGGTTCACTGTTGTAGAACCCCTTGGTCAGAAGTACACCTTGAAGCCAGCACCTTGCTTTACATATTATCATTATTTTAGGCCCCGAACCAATACGATTTTTTCTTGGCTCAGTCAGTACTAGCATATCGGTCCTAAGCTCGGTCCCAAGTTCAATTAGGCTTTTTGACGTTTAATCACCTTTTTCTTTTTAGCGCATGCAGAGTAATGATGGTTTGTTTTCCTCCAAAAGATGTTCCTTCTTTCTTGCTCTCCTTTGATCTAAATGACGCTGTAGTGTGCGTGCGTTCAAGGTCACTTAGCCTAATAACATAGACTAACCACGTTAGACTAACTCTAAGACCAGAGTCCCGGACAAAACGATTTTTTTCGTTCAAAAAAAAAAAAAAAAAAAAAAAAAAAAAAAAAAAAAAAAAAAAAAAGGCACAAAAAAAAAGTTAGCACATCGGTCCCAAGCCTCGGTCCCAGCTCAATAATGCGCCCCCAAGAATGAACCTGTCATGAACACACTCTCAAATATTCTGTCAAAATAACACCGCAAATCAAAACAAAGGCGCAAATACGTGGTGGGTAAGGTGCTGGCGGTAAGGTGTACTCGACCAAGGGGTCTCTACAACAGTGAACCAATTTCAAATCAGCTAGTGGTGCATATTGATTGTTGCTAATAATACCAGATCAACTCTTAAGACCAGTAGGTCCTATAAGCATAAAACGATTTTTTTCTTGGGCTCAGTCAGCACGGTCAGAACATCGTCCCAAGCTCGGTCTCAAGCTTGATAATGTCCCCCTAATAATGAACTCGCATGAACACACTCTCTCAAACACTCTGGCTTCCAAAATCACACAGCAAAATCAAAACAAAAGGCGCAAATATGTACTAGCAAGGTGCTGACTTCAAGGCGTGTTTTGACCAAGGGGGTCTCCTACAACAGTGAACCAATTTCTACAATCAAGCTAGTTATGCATATTGATTAAGCTGAGTTACATACGTCCCTAATAATGAACTCACACGGAACACACTCTAAATATTCTGTCAAAATAACACAGCAAATCAAAAACAAAGGCGCAAATATGTACAGCAAGGTGCGGACTCTCAAGGTGTACTTGGACCAAGGGGTTCTACAACAGTGAACCAATTTCAAATCGCTAGTTGCATATTGATTGTTGATAAAACTCGGATTCATCCACCGAGGATGAGCTTGGAATAAGGAAAACATGGTAAGTCTCTTGGTAAGTCTTCATTTATGTCAATTCTCATTTTATATTTGGATGTTTATAGTTTGAATTGGATGTGACTAGGGTTCTGATGCACGGTCAGTAATCGCAACTATTGCCGGTTTTGTTTGCAATGAACCAGTTTTGACTGATAAGGCGCGCGCCTTTGAAGAGTGCTGTCACCGCGAAGGGTTTAAATAGCGGAAACTTTCAATAAAACTGCTTAATCTCATTGCCAACAAAACAAACAATGAAAATCTGTAACAACACTGAATAACTTTCACCGCTTTCAACAGTGATGAGGTAACCTCGACATGCACTAAGCAGAGTCGATACGGGAGTAGCACTACAACAGATCAAAATAATGGTCGTGCAGTGGTTTGGTGTCCCGAACAGGAGAGGAAAATCGCCAGATGTGCCACAGGCTAATACAAGAATACTGAAATGTCAGTAAAAAAACCAAAACCGCAAAAAAGTGCATGTACAGAAATCATCGGTAAACTTGGATTACCGAAAATTCGGTATTATTGAAAAGAAATGAAAAACATTAATAATTACTTCCCGCATAAACAAAAACCATTTCCTCTATAATTGACGGCTGTTTCTGTTATTGTTACGACATTTACTCTTATAGGTTACAACTATAAAATAACAATCTAAACTAAAAATCAATAGATTTAACAGTATGTCAGATGATAAAAGGCCAAACAACAATATGCTTAATAGTCGTTTAAGTTTCATAAAAATATGGCAATTTTCACGAACAAAAATTTTGCTATTCTCTATTATAAAAAGTTCGAATATAATCCAGATTGAGTGCAGACAATAAAAAACCTTTTAACACAGAGAATAGACATTGATGTCCATATACCCCAAGTAACCACGAGGCTATAATAGCATGCATATATAAGGCAGATGCCGAGGCAGATTAGGATTATTGCATTGGTAGGTAGGATTATTGCATTGGTAATGCATCACTACTTATTCATGCTTATATAACGCTTTATTACTTGACAACTGTTGAATTGATGCGATCCCGCCATACCGATGTTGATTTTGGGTTAAATAAGTGCAATAATATAATGCTTGTGGTTACTTGGGACCTTTTCTTGGAAAATTTATGTAAACGTTAATATGGCCAGCCAGTATAAGAAGCAAATGCAGAGAAAAACAAACAAAGCTTTTCAGGTTTTGTGCTAGGCGTTTTATTGACAAACATTTACATGACAGTCATCGCACAACTGCAGCGCCGCCTACCTGGAGCATAACGACATACATTTTAAATGTTTAAAGTTTTACATAAGTAGCAAACCGAAGATGAACGTCTGTTCTCTGTGCTTTTAATGACAATATGGCATGCATTAAAAATATGTGTTAATGTGGAGGTTATATGGTGAAAACCAGATTAAACTATTTGATAACAATAACATAAAATGTGATAATACATCTAGTTTTGACATATAGGTTTGACTATATAGCAAAATTGTTTTTTCGTTAGTGGTTTTTTGTCTGTTTTACTGAAATTAAGTAATGCCGATGGTTGCATGAAACCAAATTAAGTAAAAATAGAGGCACTACTGAAAATAAATCTGAGAAGCCGAGCGTTTAGTGGAATACTGTAACTTATAATGAAGATGACAGATGTTATTGTTCAATGCAGATTATGTCTCGTACCAATAACTAATGTCGACATAGTACGAGACACTGAAGAAGTCTGCACATTGTAGACAAAATACGCATTCGTCGGTGAAGATAAGCAAAGGTAGTTGGAATTAAATGGAGATTACTAATTTTTCTTCTAATTGTTGAAAATAAGTTAAATCAAACGTTTCTTTCTTTGATTAATTATACTGATAATTTTAGTTTGTACCACTAAAACCCACTTTTGATAAAATTAAAACCTTATTTTCGATCATTTTATCTTTACGATTATATAACTGGAATTCTTGATGGCAACAATTTTTAGTACACCAGATGTTAACGCTTACCTAAGTATAATTATTGTACCGTTGCAGGGTCTTGGTTAAAACCATTTGACGTTTGAAAGTGTTTGAGAATCGGCCTCTCGCAAGTCATCGGTAAAACCAAATTTCATAGCTTGTTAGACACAGCAACTGTTATCCCAAAAGTTAAATGGTAAATTATTTGTTATTTCTGAGTCTAATCCCGGCATTTTCCGTTTCAATAGAAGTATTTAGGAACGTTAAGCTGCCGCGTGATATTTCGGCTATATCTGTTTTAGATTTTGCACTGACTGTGCTAACTAAAGAAAAATTAACCTTGTTGCAGTTCCGGCAACCAATACGACAGCGATAAAGTTACTGTTCGATACCTACAGGGCTGCTCCATCAGGTGGAATATGCCGCGAAGCAGTCAAGTTTGGATCGGCAAATCGTCGGTTTGAAGAATAAGGAATATGTTGTGCTAACGCGTTAGCGAGCTTTCGGAAATCCTTCTCGTATCAGAAAAAAATCATTCCACGACGACCATCTCGAATCTCGATTGCCGGAATCACGGCCGATGCGCGAATCCTGGAGCCGGTATATGCGCCAGATCGTTGAACTATAAGTACTCATATGATGACAACCACCAACACGCCAATTGCTGTACGTCGGCAATAAGACAGGTCTGCACCAGCGTTATGATCGTCGCCTTTATGGCGTTGGCTGTTGTGGCCGGCTATGACGATTGTAACCTCACATCTACCAGACATGCCTGAGTGCCAAATCTCTTTGATTGTAAGGCCATGCTCGTGATTGGTTCCTGATCTCAGAGTGCGAAACTCTATTCAAGAGAAGCACCGAAACGAGTTCCCACTGGGGAAAGGCGAAATTGATTCGCCATGGAGTGCAGGCTTTCAGGACACTTTGCCGAATGGGGCGGAACTAAACAACAGCAGATGTGGCGATTAAGACCATTTAGGGAAAACATCAACATGTACATATTTTGAACATTTCACCAGCATTGTCGGGCGGTTAATACGAGAAGTTCCAGCATCTTGGAAGAGCAAGAGAATGCTCACTACTAACCAACATTGTTCGCCGTGGTGGAGGTGAATTGGCCAGGCAGCTCCCAGTGGTGGTCAGCCGCCGGCTGATGATACCAGCCACAGCCTCAAACGAGCCGACCCAGCCGTAGTTAGATGGTGCCAAAGTGAATGGAATCGGAGGAATCGCTGGCCCGTGAGTCCGATATGATGTTTGAGAGGGTCATGACTCGATTTGCGAGGTGAATTGCATCACCTTATTGTTGGCTTCAGTCAATCTTCGGTGTTAAGTTGGTGGATGTTTTAGTGGGTGGAGCTTCGAAGATGCCTTCTGGATTCAAGCTCCTAACGACTACAATGCAAGAAAAACCACGTTTGTCCTTGGTATTTCGGAATGGCATAAATTGCATATTTCATTCAAATAATTATATTATCTGATCAATCTTCAAACAACCAGCGCCTTGTTTTCTGAACCATAGATATCACAGCACCTTTATTTTTCAATAGATTTATATTTGATTACTTATCGGTATGAAGGTCTTTTGCTCTGCGAGCGACTGAGTTTCCTTTGGCGGCATAACTAGCGGTTTTACAAAGTAGAAACCAGGCAAAGTGTTACCACAGTTCCATGGAGCAGCTTCAACACGTTTCTTTCTTACGGCTATCCATTTTCTGAAACAAAACCAACGATAGATTTTCATTATTTTATGCGTTAAACACATTTAAATCGGCTGTTCTTACGATACGGAAAATGTTCCAATGTTTTGGCAGGTCTAGGGCCCCACACGGGGTTTGAGAACCTGCCACAATATAATTTGTAAGCGCTAGAGATACATCATCACTTCAAGCAGACTAAAATTTTTATGTTCACAAATTTCTTGACAGCATGATTTATCCAGGGGTGCCAACAGTTTTTTCGTATTAGTTTCCATGCCATACACAGAACCAAGAAATATAGCAAAACTTCACCAGAACTTAGTTGAAAAAAGAAGAAGACACTGAGTGGTGATAAATTTGATAATTATATGTTGAAGTATAGGACGAACATTTAAAAATGCTTTATTTAGTTTAGCTTTTGAAGCAACCTTTAGGTGCTAAGAAGGTATTTTTTTGTACGAAACTTTAAAAAATATAACAAATCCCAAAATAAACATTCAGCTTTGTAATTTGCTGCTGATGGGAATCGTTATTTTTGAGGATCTAAGGCATCAATGCATGTTTACAAACAACAGGCGCATCATTACATAATGAGAGTATTTGTATTACACTAATATAACCAAATTTGTTCCCACTCTGTCTTGTATAGACCTCGTTGCAGTGTTAAGGTGCGCCTCATCTAACATTGAAGGTTGCCAGAAGCCAGAACTTATGTTGTTTTATAATTTGTATAAAAGCGTTAAGCCATGTTAATAAGTAATTAAAAATCGACAGTGTTTTGCGCATGTAACACAGCTTAAAGTACAACATTTAGCTCAGTTGCATACTTTGAAAGAAAGTTCTTATACAACAATAAGCCAGTATTTAAAGCAGACAGCTTATTAGGAAGCAGAAATTAGTCGTCAAGAAATTAGTCGGTTAAGCTTTTGAATGATCATTCTGTGTTCTTCACAATGGCTGGTTACGTTATAGCTTTTTCAGTGCCTTTAGTATTAAAAATACTTTAGCCGCTATACAGTTGGCATTGGCCAAATAAATGTTGTAAGCACACCGAGCGAACAAATCGAGAGAACCCGCTTAGAAGTCATTAAAAGAAAAATTGCCAGAAGACATATTGCTAGTTTTATACGATTTTTGTAGCAAGTTCATATGACGATCGCATGAATATTTTTCTCTCACATGAAAAAAGTTGCACCGGGACCTGAACTATGAAATCCTCGGTATCCAGGAGCCAATCCCACGAGACGACACGCGCAAAGATAAGTGATGTCAACGAAAGTGTACACGCCATAAGAAAAAGTACCAAAATTAAGTAAAAAATCTCAATGTTGAGTTCTGTCGGGCGAGGTACAGGCAGTTGCGAATACAAAATGATGTAGGTAATTCACCCATTCAGCTTACAGCACTGCACGGCAAACCTGCATTGTGTATATTTTAATTTGATGATCAAAACAATCAATTTTACGAAGTCAATTAATACGTTCTTCAAAAGTAATAAACGGTTGGTTATTTCACCACTTGGTTGTGTACCAGCAACCGTCGGCGGTGTTGATGATTGTCATTTATCGTTAATGGGGCCGACTATGGATCATTATTTGCATTATCGTAATAGGATACCGGAGAAATTGTCGGTAATAATGTGCAAATATTTTTTTAGAAAGTATTTGAATATTCATGTTTCTTCATTGTATCATTAATATAGCAAAGATTAATATAGCAATGATTAATATGCACCTATAACAACTACATAATGAAATTGTCGTTTAAAAATTAT
>JASCZW010006868.1:57500-80125 GCA_034211315.2 Aedes japonicus | reverse complement strand
CCACTTTTACGACCACTCCTTCCTTCCTTTGGACACTCAGACGCTCCTTGAAAGTTCTTATTACACGAGACACAGTTATATTAGCAATTCCAAGCCTTTTAACCCAATCCACCATACAGTGGCGGCTGTTCTTATAAAAGTCGGACGAAACCTAAAATGTTTGTATATCGGCCTGAAAATTACATATTTAGTAAATTTTGGGGTGTTGAGTTGATTTTTGACATCAACAATTATTTTAAATGGAAGATAATCTCTCTAAAGTGCAACTGAACCTTTCTTACGAGTATGATATTTTTCTAGTTCATACAAAATTTGAAACCCTTTTTCAGTAGAATTTCAACGTAATCAAAAATAATTTTAATAGGGTAATTGACGGATTTAGTAATACTTTAACCTATTATCGTCAGCCAGTGGACTATTAAGTGTGTGAAGTCAGTCATAAATTGTTTATTCATTTTAAGTCTACACTCTAGAGCATAAGGGGTGGGGGAGGAGTGGGTTGAGTTTATTTTATTTATTGTTCTCTAGGTTGGAGGTGGGTAGTAGGAAATGCATACGCAACAGATTTAGCAATATGAAAAAAAAATTAAACCGTCAATTGTATTGCTACAAAAGAAGGGTTATCTAGTAAGTTGAAATTAATTGCATATAGTTTGAAGGGGGTGTATAATACAGATAAATCTATATATATGGCAACTCTGCACGCAAACTTCACGCAAACATCAGCACCTTCGTAGTCCCGAATGGCAAACAGCCACGGAGAAAGAGAAGCTCGTTATACAAGATGTGTCACAACTACATACAAGCGAGCTCCCATAAGCGCCCATGCAAATAATTACATCACTAAATTTTTTGCGGTCTACTAATACGCTTGCAGTTAATCTTCTTCCTCACCCTGTATAAATGCTCATTGGATTCGACAGGCTCGTTCGAACACCAATACTTGCATTTTGTGTATGAACTTTGAAATTGTACAAAGTTGAAAAGGTCCGGTGCACTTAATCGGACGGAAGTCAATTTAAAAAAAAATACAAGTTTTCTTTCTCATCAAAGATGTGCTCGACACCAATCGGTAATCAATATTTTTTCTCCTATGTCATTAAATGTGTTTAAGCTTTCGTTTTTTATTTAATTAGAAATTTTCTTAAAAAGAAAAAATATATTGGATCCGGTTCTTGATATAGCCAGTTCGAACGATAAACGTACTGCTATTGAAAACTACATAGAAAGATTTGTAGGAGGAACCATTCATGAAGAATATGAGAAGCAAATATCAATATTCTTTCGAGAGTTCTTGCGTCGATGGAGTAAATCACAACGGAAAAAGGATCGCTTTTTAAAGGAAAATGGTGATTGGCTCGACGATTTTTTTGTACTTTCTGGACCTAGTTCATCAACATCAGAAGCAAATGTCAATCAAGGTGGTCGACCTTCAAAAGAATTCGGTGATTGCAGCAACCGAAGTAAGCGTCGAAGAACGGAAGAATTGCGTCGTACATGTAGCTTTAGTACGTTCTTATTGCTCTTACTTTGTATTTTTTTTCTCTTTAACTTAAATGTTTTTTTTTCTTTATAACTTTATAATAGGTGAGTTGAAGTTTGCTACTGAGGTGGCTTTGCGTGCTGATGGGCAGAAGGAAGTTGCAGGCATTCTGAAGACTGGTGTCTCTACGCAAAGGCTATCTGATGAACAAGCTTTAGCTGTATTTGTTGATGCAAAGCTATCTAAGCGTAGCTACAACATCGTAAGAGAGCCTGCAAAAACCATATACCCACCATATGACTCAATCTCTGCTGCTAAAAAGAAGTGCTATCCTCCAGATCAGTACTTCGAAATTTCAGAAGGTCTTTGCAGAATTGATTTACAGCAACTTTTAAATCATACTGTTTCAAGATTAATTAGTCTTGTGCAGTTTAATTTTACTAATCTACCTAATGACGATTTGCGGCTTGTTCTGAAATGGGGGATGGATGGAACTACGCTAAGTGAGTACAATCAAACATTTAAAAGTTTGGAAAACTCAGACGCAAACGTAATTTTGACATCACTTGTTCCACTAAAACTGTTTCAAGGGGAAATTGTCATTTGGGAAAACTTGTTTCCATCATCGACTCGGTATTGTAGACCAGTTTCTCTACAACTGGCAAAGGAAACTGTCGATACGACCCGTCAAGAATACGACCGGATGAAAAATGCAATTTCAAAGTTACAGCCTTTTATTGTAAATGTTAACGGTAGAGAACTTAACGTCAAATTTGAACTTGTTATGAGTATGGTTGATGGTAAAACTATAAACGCCATAACAAACACATCATCTGCGCAAAGGTGTTATCTTTGCAAATCAACATCCGCAGAATTTAATGACGTTGAAAAAATGTTGAAGAAATCTGTGAACAGTGATTTTCTGGATCATGGCTTGAGCAGTCTACATTGTTTGATGAGATGTTTTGAGTGTTTGCTGCATATTGCATATAGGCTGGAATTCTGCAAATGGGTGAAAACGGCTCATATTGAGCTGTTCAACAGCACCAAACAACGCATTCAAAAGGAGTTTTTCAGCAGACTGGGCCTACACGTGGACAAGCCACGTTCTGGTCTCGGCACAAGTAACAACGGCAACACGGCAAGGCGATTTTTTGCCAATGCGGAAGTCTCTTCTGAAATTACGGGCATTGATTTGGATTTGATAGTCCGATTTCGTACGCTACTAACAGCCATTTCTAGTGGTAAAAGGATTAATGTTTCGAAATTCAAATCTTATGCTACAGAAACCGCTTTTTATTACGTGAAGCTATATGGCTGGTTTCACATGCCTACAACGGTTCACAAACTGTTGATCCACGGAAGTGACATTATCGATCGCTCTTCGATTCCCATCGGAAAGCTCTCAGAAGAAGCCCAAGAAAGTATGAATAAGGAGATTCGACGAACGCGCGCAAGTAATGCTTGGAAAGGATCACGTGAAAGGACAAACGGAGACGTGTTTCGTGGATTGTTGGTTGCATCGGATCCGGTTGTGTCTAGCTACAGACACAACAAGCCGAAACCGAAAATCGATTTGCCAAAAGAAGTTCGGGATTTATTAATCTTTGATGAACATGATGATGATGTTGATCACCATGCGTCTCCATATCCACCAACGGCCGAACAAATTAAAATCATTTTTTAGCATATTTGCGCAACGATGCGCAAAATGGGGCCTAGCAATTCGGAAAGTAGAGATAATTTCCTATATAATTCACACTATCCCACCTTTTCGTACTGTTTCACCAGGTTGTACAGTGAACATTTGTAAAGAAATGTAGGTTAATTGTAATTTTTAAGCATATATTACGAATAATTTAAAATAGTTTGGAGCCATTTTAACAAATGTATTGGTATGAAAAATAAACTTCAATCATTTTCCTTCAAATTGAAGCTTTGTTTGCTCAAATCGGTTGAAAATTGAAAGAGTTACAGGCATATCAAGCAAACCTAAATATTGTGGTTTTCAGATATGAAAATCACCAAAATTGTACGACACAGGAATGTTCAAAGTGCTGCCAAAAATCGAAAACTCATCCAATCCGCACGAAATTTGGAGAAAATGTAATTCAATATATGAGAAACCTAAGAAAAATATACAATGCCAAAAATAAAGACCCAAATTTTATAGATTATGACCGGCTTTCGGCCACTGTGCACCGGTGGGACGCCCCTGGATTTTGATTGTGAGTGCACAAAATTTTCTCACGGACAATTTCTTGTTTCGACGACATGACTGGAATTACTGAATGTATAACTATGAAACTTGGCAGATGTAAATAATACACTATGGATAAGATCTACTATTTCTGTGTGCCATTTTTATCGAATACACCCTTTATAAGAAATAAGCTTTCTCTAGTGGAATTTAAAGGAATTTGCTCGCGTTTACTAGTGATAATATGAAAAAAGATATTTCAATGTTTCATTTTTTTAAAAGTGATCAAATGATGTGTTAATTTTGGAAGGGGAGGGGGAGGAGGATTGGGGTGCTCCCATACAAATTCGACACAAATTTCTGCATAGCTCGAGGATTAATTAAGTAAATGGAACCATATTTGGCAGGTGTGGGTTTTTGACGGTAGGAAATATTTCAAAGATGACACGAGACCCTCCATCAAAAAGGGGGTCCACCAATATGTATAAAAATGAGTTTTTGTCTGTCTGAACCTTATAGACTCGGAGACTACTGAACCGATCGGCGTGAAAATTGTGCAGGGGTTCTTGGGGCCGAAAAGGTTCTTATGATAGTAAGAAACGCCTCCCATCTCTGTAAAGGAGGGCACCCATACAAATGAAACACAAATTTGGAAGAGGGAGGCTCCCAAATAAATGAAGCACATTTTTTGCATAACTCGAGAACAAATGAAGCAAATGAAATCAAAGTTGGCAGGTGGAGGTTTATGAACGTAAAAAAATGTTTCTAAGGTCCCCCGTCTGCAAGGGGGGTTTCTATACAAATGAAACAGAAATTTTTGCATAATTAAAGAAGTTATCAAGTTGATGGAACCAAATTTGGCATGTGGGGGTTTTTGAAGGGGAGAGAGCTCTCTCAAACAAAAGAAAGAGCTATTTTAACCAAACATGAGAATTATCCATGCAACTAAAACACAAAATATGTATTTCTTGGGTAAGCAGCATGTTCTGCTAGAAGTTTGAATCCCTTCTTAGTCAAGAATGGGAGATGCTTGAGTTACTCTCAGTGCTATGTTTTGTCTATGAAATGCTTCTACACAGAAAGAAAACCCAGAAATTGTATGGGTATCAAGGCTTGGGCCGGGTTCAGCTATTTATTGATAAATGTGTCAAAGACAGTGAAGTTTTTGCAGAAACAGTGTTTGAGGGGGCAAAATATAGTACAGAAAATCACCATAAATAACGAGTTATAGATAAAAGTCGGTTATTCCATAAATCTAGTTGATGTGTTGGACTTTATTGCACATAAAGTCTGTAGCTTACTTGCAGTAGCATACAGGGTGCGGCAGAAAATAATGCGAACATTTGTTCTATTTCTTTCAAATCCCATTGTCAACTAATTAAAGCAATAATACCAAGTGCAGTTATCTTTATAAAGTTCTTTTAAACAAATTTATTCAATGTGTCCTCCATTTTTATCAATAACATCCTCGAGCCGACGCCGGAAGCCAGAGCATGCCTTTCGGACGTAGTCCTCCGACATTGACTGCCATGTGCGTGTTATGGTTGACTTCAGGGTTTTCACACTAGGGTGTGATGTTTTGCAGGCTCGTGCTTCAACATATGCCCAAATCGAATAATCCAACGGATTAAGATCTGGACTGCTAGAGGGGCCACAAATCCTTTCGATTGGACGTGTGACATGGCGCTCCATCCTGTTGTACGACAACGTTTTGGTCCTCGGAGAAGTTGGCCTTCACCCAGGGAAACACTTGGTCCATTAAAATACCGATATACACTTCGGTATTGAGTTTAACTCCAGTTTAACATGAGTTTAACAGCATCAATGAAAACAGGCGGCATTTTCAAACCGTTGGACACCACCAAGCCAAACATCATGACACCAGCCGGATGTTTGGTTTGAAATTTGGATTTCACTTTTTCCGGAGCGTTTTCCATTTTCTGCGCTGAAATGAACCGGTCCGTACGGCTGTTGGCCACAGCATCGATATTGAAAAGCTTTTCGTTGGAGATCAGGATTATCATTTTTTCCTTCTTCAACAAGGAAAGCAATCTCTTGGAACAAGTCACTCGTAGTTCCGTGACCCAGTCCGTAATCAAGTGGCGTTTCACTCTGGCTCTATAAGATACATGCAGGTCTTCTTTGATGATTCTCCGCATGAATTTCTCCGGAATATTGGCTTCCTTTGCAAGTTTTCTTATGGAACGTACCGGGTTGCGAGCAATTTTTGCACGGACCGATTTGATAACGTTCGGTGTGGGTGCAAAGTGCGGATGGACATCAGCTTCCCGGCTTCCGCTGCTTGGGACCATCTTGCAGGGACTTGTTTAAGCGGTAAACTGTTGCCAAATGGCACCCTACCACCTTGGCAATCTCTCTCGGCTTCTTCTGGGCGAGCAACAAACTGGTGATCACTTCTTTCGCGAACATTTTGACGAATTTGCAATAATACAAACAGAATGATTGGAGGCAGCACTTGAAAGAAAACATAAACAAATAAAACTTCGACAAAAATTAGTCACTAGCTACACGAATTAACGCAACACTTAAGTTTGTTCGCATTATTTTCTGTTGCACCCTGTATGTGAACAAATTTTCTCAAAATTACCACGAAAACAGACGTGAAAAGAGCAAATGAGACACTTTTGGTGGTCTGCGGTGGACGGTAACGAAGAATACCAGCAGGAAATTAATACGATTCTGAACCACTTTTTGCCCACTGTGCATCGTTTGGACTACGTGTCCAATTATTGTGTTTATTTATTCGTCACTCACTCCAATACAGCGATCGTTACCGCCACCTATTCCCACTAATTATATCATTAATAGATTCTACACGTGACTAGTGGAACTGCTACCTGTCCTGTTCATAATTTTGACAACCCCCCTAATCGCTTGGCTCAATTCACCCTTCCATATCGTGTTAACATCCCACTCCGATTATTCAAGTATCACGTCCGATCACAACAACCTGACACTAATTCAAGTACGAGGGGAGGGGGGGGGAGGGATTGCTATCATATCAGTTGCAATTTACTTTCCTTCTCGTCGCCCGCAATCGAAAGGTGGTAAATGTGAACGATTAAACGAATGAACTCGTTCAAGGACACCCCTCGACCCACGACCCAGAAAGAGAACTTCCTCCATCTAACTAATGGTCCTCGGACCGAGCTGACCGACACGCGCGCGGGAAATGTACCCCGAGTGCGTTCTGCGGATAAACGGTTCCGTTGAGTGAATAACATCCAATATCGACTATCGTGCAGCCGCAAATGACGCCGCCACTCAGCTGATCCACCAACAGCGAGAAGAAGCCGGTTGCAGGCAGTTCGTTATCTCCATAGCATACAACATGAGCTGTCTCTGTCTAAGTCAGACCACGAAGGAATAGGCTTTGTTTGGAGATTGACCGAACGCACGCGAGGTCTGTTTGGGAAGGGATTTTATCGACGGCAAAACAGCTTTGATTTTTCGCCTTCTTCCTGCCCTAGTAGCTTCCGGCGATTGAATGTGCCAATCTGCAATAACTACACGTACAAACTGGGGGGAATGGTGGGGTAAGGTGGTCATTTGTTGTGACGAGATTTTATTTTCGGCAGATATATTTTTAATAGCATCAATTATAGGCTTAATAAACACATAGGAACAACTTATTTTCTAGTGGATGATAAGCAAATTTGCTTGGGTTCCATCTATTTTGCCCTTGATCCTCCACTGCATCAACTGGTGGGTGGTACGAACAAAGAGTTCCCCATCTCCGTTTCGTGGGGGTTAGATTAGCAGACGGTGTAAGGTTTCCTAGTTTTGATTAGCACTCCAGCGAGTCTGTGTGTGTGCGCGCGATTAGGTTATGGTAGATTGTTAATTACTGTGATAAGCATTTGTTTAATCTGTGCTGAGAAGGGCCGAGTTATCATGAAGCACCATACTTATCAATGACGTGCGATGTACTTGGTGAGATATGGCAATACTGTGATTTCCACGAGAAGGGGTCCAATGTCGATTTGGGTGTTCTTTGCATGTTTGGTGGGCTGGATTGAGCTGAAATCTTTTCAGAAGTTAGGAAGGAAGAAGCTTGATGAATTTCAATCGCTGGCCTAGGATGAATATTGCAATGAAAGGAAAAGAGGAATGTACATAATTGAAAATTCCGCCAAGCTTCATGGCAGAAGATTCAATGAAATTATCGATGCAGCTGCATCAAACCCAATCGGTTAAACGTGCCACACGTTATCTTATCATCTACAGGGTGCGGCAGAAAATAATGCGAAAATGTTCAAACATGAGTCTTGGTTTAATTCGTGTAGCTAGTGACTAATTTCTGTCGAAAGTGTATTTGTTTATGTTTACTTTCAAGTGCTGCATCCAAACATTCTATTTGTTTTATTGTAAATTCGTCAAAATGTTCGCGAAAGAAGTGATCACCAGTTTGTTGCTCGCCCAGAAGAAGCTGAAAGAGATTGCCGAGGTGGTAGGGTGCCATTTGGCAACAGTTTACCGCATAAAAAAGTCCCTGCAAGATGGTCCTAAGCAGCGGAAGCCGGAAAGCGGACGTCCCCGCTTTGTACGCACGCCGAACGTGATCAAATCGGTCTGGCAAAAATTGCTCGCAACCCGGTGCGTTCCATAAAAAATCTTGCAAAGGAAGCCAATATTTCGGAGAAATCCATGCGGAGAATCATCAAAGAAGACCTGCCTGTATCTTCCAGAGCCAGAGTGAAACGCCACTTGATTACGGACCGGGTCAAGGAACTACGAGTGACCAAAACGTTGTCCTACAGCAGATGGAGCGCCGTGTCAAAAGTCCAATCGAATCCAACAATCGTTGAACGATAACATAAAGTTTTGGCCGAAGGATTTGTGGCCCCCCCTAGCAGTCCAGGTCTTAATCCGTTGGATTATTCAATTGGGGCATATGTTGAAGCACGAGCCTGCAAAACATCACACCCTAGTGTGAAAACCCTAAAGTCAACCATAACACGCACATGACAGTCAATTTCGGAGGACTACGTCCGAAAGGCATGCTCTGGCTTCCGACGTCGGCTCGAGGATGTTATTAATAAAAATTGAGGACACATTGAATAAATTTGTTTTAAAGGACTTTATAAAGATAACTGAACTCGAAAATGTTGACATTATTGCTTGAATTAGTTGAAAATGGGATTTGAAAGAAATAGAACAAATTTTCGCATCATTTTCTGCCGCACCCTGTATTTCAAATCAGCCTTAAGCTGTGTCTATTTAGAATCCGGAATAATAAAATCATCTGTATCTCAGTAACGGATTGACGTACAAATATGTTTAATACATCAAAACAAAGGTTCAAAGTACAGCGAATTACCTTTAATTACTTCAAGGAAAAATATCAGAACAGATCATTTCTCTTTGTTTTTAATGAAAATTCACACTTTCTTCTTTACTCCTCCCGTCAAACGCTGCACACCTCCGGAGTCAACTTCTTCGGCACATTTGTTCCACATTCCACATCTGAGTCTCGTCCCGAGCATTTTCCCACTTTTCTTAAGCTTCCGCTTCATTATTGCCCAAAATCTCTAGATGGGCCGGAACAGCGAACAGTTGGGTGGATTTCGGTTTTTATCGATGAAATCTACGTTATTATCGCGGAATCACTGAATGACTTCCCCGCTGTAGTGGCAACTCGCCAAATCTGGCCAAAACTTCACGGGACCTTTATGGGCTTTGATGAAAGGAAGTACGCGGTTTTTGAGCCATTCTTCCTTGTACAGCTTCGAGCCCATCGTCTTATTCGTCACGAACACTTTGATCTTTGTTCCGCAGCTGCGTGATCCCTTGACAAATCATCAGTTTTTGTAGGTTGTCCATAAAAGCAAAGCTTAAACTTCGCAGGCACATCTCCTCGTGCCTCGTCAGCCATATGGATTTTTGGCCAGGAAGCTGTCCGAAATCCATTTTGACGTAGGTTTCATCGTCGATGAGCAGGCATCCTAGGTACTTCGTCAAAACCGGCTGGTGACTTGCTGGCTCGATAAGAACGATATCCTGCTCGCAAACGAATTCTTCGAACGGTACTGCGAGCAGCAGCGTATTTTTGTGCGATTTCATTATCTGATAGTCCAGGGTTTGCTCTGATGGTTCTCAACACCTTCTGGTTCAGCTTGCGGTCATCATGTTCCACTACGACGTTTACCTTGAGGCACTAGATCCACGCTCTTTCGCTCCCTGAAACGTTTGAGCACATCATACACGGTTGATTTGGCCATTTTCAATGTTTTTGCGATTTTTATTGCGGACCACGTTGGATTATCAACGTGGATGTGCGGAATTTTGATTCTCCTCTCGGCTTCCATCTGGAATAAGTTTTGACTCACTGCACGAAACAACGTGAAATTTATACCACAGAAAGTGGGCGCCTAGGTAAACAAACCGCTGTAAAAGAATTCTTGCATCGGTCGCTTTCCGTGCCGTTGCAACACAATAAGTGATTCCGGATTCCAACTGGACAGGACTTTACGACAAAACCGAACGAGACCAGCTAACGTATGCATGAAAAAATGGACAAAATGGACCAAACATGGAATAAATTTGCCTTAAATCCTACGATTCTACACTCCTCCTCATACTGGCTGCGTTTGTGTAAGTTAAGATTAGATTTGACGATCAGCTGCTCCTCCGTTTTGGCCACTTAGTTGTTGGACTAGATCCTCCGTTTAAGGATCGCTCTGAAAATTTCCAATGATCGTAGCTGGGAAACGGTGGAAGGGTTGGAAGTCTTCTTTACTGCACTTTATCATCAGCCTGGTCCTCTTCTCCAGTTGTCTCTTGGCATAATGGGCCGAGACTGGGTCGGCCAAAATACCACATCTTCTTTGATACCTCTTGATGAAAAAGGCAACTGCAGTCCCAATTCTGATTCGTATAATAAGCCAAAATCATGATTTTATATCAGGTTGGGTTTTTCAACCTTTGAATGCGTTTAGCTCCTAAAATATGCACCGTGACGCTTAAATTGGGTTGAAAAAATTGTCGCTTTTCAAAAGGCAATTCGTGTCCGGGTCAAAGCAAGCCCCTACACAGACGGCGCTTAAAATTTCCCCTTGTTTACTTTCAAGCCAATGGAAGTGTAAACAATGAAATTGAGTCTGCTTTGCGCATCGGCTGTGAACGGTTGTGTCGATTCTTTGTTGCGCACTATTCTATTGACAGGCATAGTGCATGATCTATTGTTCAATGGCGCGATTGTTCGAGTGAGCGAAAAAAATAGAACAATAAACTGGCGGTCAGGTGATATATGTTGGTTGCTGTGGGTGTAGATCGTGATTGATCTTGTGGTTGGTTTTGACCAGTACTATTGGTTCACCATAGTCGCCGAATCACCACATTAAGAATTTTCTTGTTTTCCCATTAAAAATAGTGAGATATGAATGTGATTGTACTGTGATCGAGTGGTTTGGGTCTTTATTAAATAACTAGTTAATTACAACCAATATAATTAGTTCACCATATGCGTCGTATTTCCTTGATGTCGGTTTTGTTATCGGGTATAGCGCGTTATCATTTGTTTCGGTCATTTATTGTTTGGTGGCGTGAGTGCGTGTTCGATACTTTGTTGTGAACTGCCTTTACTATCGAGCATAGCTCGGAATCTTTTTTTTCGAAGAAGTTGTGTGCGCTCTCGATCTGAACATGCCGCTTGGTACATGAAGAGTGTTCGTTTTGTTGTTTGCGGAAAAGTTTTGATGTCATTATATGGAACGGTTTCAGTAAGAAACTGAACGGACGCCTACGGAGTTGGGTACAGTCGACTCGTGAAAGGTAAGTGCTCTCAAGGAAATGGAGCAACACAAAATTTATTTTCAATAGGTTTGCGTCGACCATTAGTTTAATTGGTTGAATCGGTTGTGTTAACACTTCGTTCTGCAATATTTTGTTATCGGGCGTAGCGTTTTGTCCATTGTTTCGGTTGCCTATTGTTCGTTGCGCGTGTGATCGAGTGAGCATGAAAAGCCGTGGTTCGCCGGGTAAGATGGGTCGGTGGTGAGTACATAGTTAATTGTGATCGAAATTATTCGTTCGCCATGCTCGTCGGGCCACCCTATCTTGGAACAAATAAACCACTGTCTCATTTTTTAAGTGACTACAGCGGCATCCGTACTGTTGGTGTAGATCCGTCCAATTTGGCTCTCAGGCGTTGAGATAAATTGACTTGTTTTCCTAATGAAATACCTCTATCACACTCCGTGAGTGGCCCCAATAGCATCCTTACTGTTGGTTTAAACCGGTCAAAATCGGCTTTTCAGCATTATTTAAAATCACTTTGTTTTCCCAATGAAAATCCACAATCACACTTTGTGAGTGGCCAGAATAGCATCCTTACTGTTGGTTTAAATCGGTTCAAATCGAACGAACCCTGCTGCTACCCAATCCTGTTATCCATAATCCCAGTGATTTCTCGTGGAAGTGCAGAGGTGTTCTCGGCTTCCAATAAAGCGAGTATCATGTCAACATATTCCTACCCATTCCCTACTTGAATTGAGATCACCAGTTTTTACACATTGAAGATGTATGTTATTCCTAAGCATCATCTGTCCGTTCTCTTTGTTGTAACAGCTGATCTGGAAATAACGGAGTAGCAACCTCGGGCGGTCAATAATGCTCAATGGAATTGTAAACAATGACATTGTTTGCAATCTTGCATGCGCCATGCAACAATGTTTACAATCTTCCTTACAACATACTAGATTCATTCGTTATCTGGCATAAATTTACATGACATATCCCATTAATTTCTGCCAAATCTAGCGTTACCTTTATATGCATTAAATAACGCAGAACATTACATGTTTTTTTTTCAAACTGTGCAGGAACAAGGATTCTCTTTTAACTCAGTCGGATGCAGATAAAAGAATACGGATAGTAACATATGAAGAGCAAAATCAAATGGAAGTTGGTGACACAAACGATGAAGTGGAAAATGACAAGATAATTCAGAGGATCCAGTAAACGAGAAAAAATGAATGTAAATAGGACGGAAGGTGTAAACAAAAGTGAAGCAAGATGACGAAGATGTAAAATTAAAAATTGGAAAGTTGGAAAGAACATGAAAATACAGTGAATGGAGAGAAATAATAGAAACGGAAGAAAATAAGTGGAAGAAAAGAGTTGTTAAAAGAAAAATGAATGACGATAAGTGCAAGAAAAGAAGGGGAAGAAAATAAGCGAAAGAAGAGAAATGGAAGACCGGAAGAAGTGAACCGGAAGGGAAGTGGAAGAAGAGAGGTAACAAGAAAAGTTGAAGCAGAGAAGTGGAGAAAAAGAAATGGAAGAAGAGAAGCAGAAGTAAAGAAACGGAAGTATAAATGTGGAAGATAAGAAGCGGAAGAAAGAATATCGAAAGAATTGAAGTAACGCAAGAAAAACGAAAGAAAAGAAACATAATAAGAGAAGCGGTAGATGAGAAACGTAAGCAGATTAGCGGAAGAAATGCAACGGAAGAAGTTAACCGGAAGAGTAGAAGCGGAAGAAGAGAAGCAGAGAAAGAAAAAAAAACGGAAGAAAAGTAGCAGAAGAATAGATGCGGAAGATAAGTAGTGGAAAACGAGAAGCGTAGGAAGAAAAGTTGAAAATGCAACGGAAGAATAAAATTGAAGAAAAAAAACGAATAAGACGAAGCAGAAAATGAGTGGAAGCAGAGAATTGGAAAAAAACGAAACGGATGAGAGAATCTGAAAAGATGGAGCGGAAGAAGAAAAGCAGAAGATAAGTGGAAGAAGAAGATAAAAAAGAGTTAAGAAGAAAATCCAAAATTTTAGAGGTGCAGCAGAGAAAGCAACAAGCGGAAGAAAAGTAGCAGAAGAATAGATGCCGAAGATAAGTAGTGAAAAATGAGAAGCGTAGGAGGAAAACTTGAAAAAACAACAGAAGAATAAAATTGAAGAAAAAAAAACGAATAAGACGAAGCAGAAAACAGCAGAAAGTGGAAGCAGAGAAATGGAAGAAAAGAAGCGGATGAGATAAACCGAAAAGATGGACCGGAAGAAGAAAAGCAGAAGATAAGTGGAAGAATAGAAGCGGAAAAAAAGCATACTGAAGAGGAAAAGCTGAAAAAGAGAAGTGTAAAAAGCAGAAGAATAGAAGCAGAAGAAACTGTTTTAAACTGTGCAAAAATAGCAGAACTATTTACAAACAAGAAAATGCTGTTAAAAACTTGCATATACTACCACTTTAGTTTAAATTCCTGCAGAAAATTCAGGGTAATTCTACCTCTACATTGATTTAAGAAGCTATATCACTAAAACTTCTTCCAGAACTTCCAGGAAGTTCTACCAATACTTCCAAAAAGCTCCCCATTAACTTTCGAGAAGTTCTCTGATAACTTCTTAGAAATTCTCCCAGAGCATTCAAAAAGCTCACCTCGGATTTCAAAGAAATTCTCACAGAATTTGCAAGAAGTTACCCCAGAACTTTGAAAACGTTCCCAAAGCTTCTCAGAAGTTCTCACAGAACTTCCAATAAGATTTTCCCAGATTTCCAGGAAGTTCTTGAACATACAAATGTCCCAAAAACTTCGAAGATGTTCCCTGAATGTCGCTAAAGTACCCATAACATCCAAGAATTTGTTCAAGAACGTCCAAATCGTTTCTCAGAACTTGCGAGATGTTTCCCCAGAAGTCTCAGGAAGTTTCCCAGAAAATTCTGAAAATTTCCACTAGACCTTCCGTCAAATTCTACCAGAACTTTCAAAAAACTGCTCCAAAACGCCCAAGAAAATAATTTCAAAAATTTCGTTAAAGTTCTTTCAGAACTTCCAAGAAATTCTCCCAAACATCCGAAAAGTTTTCCAAGTGTTTCAAGAAAATCTTCCAGAATATCCCCAGAAGATCGTTCAGAAATATCAAGATGATCTCCAAGAACATTCAAATAATTCTCCCAGTACTTCCAAGAAGTTCTACCAAAGCATCGGTGAAGCTCTCCTTGAACATTTATGAAGTTCTCTGAGAATCTCGCGGAAAGTTCATCTAAATTTTCCAAGAATTCCCAAAAAAAAATTCCAACGAACTTTCAAGGAGCGCTTCTAAGAAGATCCCTTTGCACTTCCAGTAAGATTTCTCTGGACTTCCAAAAAGTTCTTTGAACCTCTAAAGTTCCAAAAATTTCCAAACGAACCTAGAATGTCAAAGAAGTCCCCATAACGTCCAAGAACTTCTCCAAAAACTTTCAAATCGTTCCCCAGAACAAGATTTTTTCCCAGAAGTTTTCTTGAAGTTTCCACGAAAATTCTTAAAGGTTTTACGAAAAATTCCTAGGAATTCTCCCAGAACTTTGGAGAAACTGCTCCAAACTTCAAAGGAGTTCATTTAAAACTTCCAAAAAGATCTTGGAAGTGCTATCAGTACTTCCAAGATGTTCTCCCAGAACTTCCGAGAAGTTCTCGCGATACTTTCAAGAAAATCTTCCATAACTTCCAAGATGTTCTGCTACAACTATCACAAAGATGTCCAGAACTTTCAGAAAATTCTCCCGAAAATTCCAAAAAGTTCACTTTGAACATTGGGGAAGTTCTCTGAGAACTTCTCAGAAAATCTCACAGAACTTCCAAGAATTTTCGTATGAATTCTTTCATTTCTCCGTACTACCAAGAAGTTTCTTAAACCTTGAACCCAAAATTCCAAAAAGCTCTTGAAATTTCTTTCAGAACAGACTTTCGAAAAAATCTTTCAGAAGACCTATCAAGAAGATCTCCAAAAACTTTCCAAAAATTCTTCCTGCTTTGAAGATGCTTTCCTTGAACATTTAAAAAGTGCTCTGAGAATCTACATAATTTTTTCAATAATTTCCAAAACGCTTTCCAAGAACTTTCAAGGAGTCCTCAGCGCTCAGAAGTTCCAGTAAGATTTCTCTGGACTTTCAAAAAGTTCCAAAAAATTGCAAAGGTTCCTAGAACGTCGTAAAAGTCCCCATAACATCCAAGAACTTCTCCAAAAACCTTCAAATCGTTCCCCAGAACTTTTAATATGTTATCCTAGAAGTTTCAAGAAGTTTTCCCCGAAAATTCTGAAAAGTTCCACTAAACATTCCTAGAAATTCTCCCAAAACTTTCGAGAAACTGCTCCAAACTCCAAAGAAGATCATCCAAAACTTACAAGAAGCTCTTAGTACTTTCAAGAAGTTCTCCCAGAACTTCCAAGAAGTTCTATTGGATATCTATAAACACACTTAGAATTTCACTTGTACTGAGCCGTCAAAAAACGTTGTCGACAGTTAATTAGGAGTATAAACAAGCATGACAAGTCCTATTTTGTTGATCCTGAGCGAATCCGAGCAAAGATATCTATAACTTATTCAAAAACATAAGGGGAAGTGGGGTAAAATCAGACATATCTTCGTTCACAGAGCCGTGCGATAAGTGGAATAACTTCTATTCGATTCTCCAAGAAATCTTACAAAGGACTAGCCTTATTTGGTTGATCTTGAGCCACTCCGAGCAAAGATATCTATAACTTGTTCCAAAACATAAGGGAAAGTGGGGTATAATCAGCCATATCTTCATTCACAGAGCCGTGCGGTGGTTGAAACAACCTCTATTCGATTCTCCAGGAAATTTCACATTGGACTAGTCCTATTTCGTGATCCTGAGCCTCTCAGTGCAAAGATGTTTATAAATTATTCAAGAATATAAAGGGGAAGTGGGGTAAAATAAGCTCTATAAATCCACAACCATATCCGCGGTGATTGAAACTAGTTCTATTCGATTTCCCAGACAATTTCCAAGCGGAAATGGCCTTGTTTACAAGCCACGCCTAAAAGCGACAAACGTTACAGATTTTTTCGTCAGTTTTTATCAGTTCTTGCCCACTGAGCGCTTCCTCAGGATGAATGTTGTTATGAATTGAAAAGAGGCGAACATACATTATTGATAGTTCCGCCAAACTTCATGGCAGAAGAATTGAATGAAATTCAATCGGTTCCTACCGTGCCCCACATCATCTTATCATCTATTTCAAATCAGCTTACGAACGAGACCAGCTAACGTATGCATGAAAAAAATTGGATAAAATGACCCAAAAATTGAAAAAAATTTGCGTTAAATCCTACGTTTATTGTGTCTTCTACAAACATGTTTTATATAAAGTTTGTTGTAATAACGCCACTGTTGAAAACATCAATCTTCGTTCCAAAAAAACAAACAAAAATGCGATTTATACAATCAAAGCGCCGATTACCCCCACTAGGTCAACGGCTTTGTACCTACATCTGTAATCGTTCTCTTTCCCCCCGTACATTGTGTATTTGGCTATCGCGAAAGCGAAAGCTTATCAGACAACAGGCCTTATCAAACCAAGTCAACCAGTCAGTTAGTTGTTTTTAGAACGACTCTTGAAAATGGCAAATCTCTCGCGCGCTCCCCCTTGGCCTTGCAAATGCCGAGTAATTTCCCGAGTCCTGCCTGGAGCACAGGAATAGGGAGAGAGAGAGAGAGAGAGAGAGAGATAGAGAGAGAGAGCGATAGTGCCTACGGGATGCTTACGTATAGCGATGACCTTTGAGGGATCACAACTGGTGGCGCTGTAGCTGCTGGTCGTATGATGCATTTGACAGATTGCTATGTAACTATAAACATGTTTGTAATCTATTCTCGAACCTCTCAGAGCTAGACGCGTGTGCAAAATCCGCAGTATTGTTTACAGGCAACAAACATCGGTCTTATCGCACAACAAGTACCTACCTACGTAGACTTTCTACAAATTTGATTGATGTTATGGTTCTATTGCCGGGCTCTTGTGAACAATGTTTGTCATCTGTTCGGAGTTTGCTAGCCTACTGTGTTGATGTGTGCATATCAACAAGTGGACTCAGGCACTCTCGATTGCTACGGGCAAAAACATTCTCGAACCATGACCTCGGAAATGTGAAAAGAAAGGTGCCGTGCAGAATTCGGCTGTTGCTAAGGAAGCGACAGAAAAATCGACGCCAGCCGGCGTAAAAATACAAAAAAAAAAAAGATGAGGAAGGGGAGGGAATAAAAAATTGCAGTGAGCACGGAATGTGAGCAGGTGGAAGAAAGGCGAAGTGTTGACAAACGTGACGTGGTGCCGATTTGCTTTACTCTAGCATGCTGTTCGCATGGATTGTAAACAATTCTGTGATTGACAGGGTTTCGCTTTGAAGTTGTGTTTTTAGCGAATCGTCGTAAATTGATAAGGCTGATAGTTAGCAAAAAGATAATTTGAATTCAACCCTATTCAGTATAATAAAAATTCATTTCTTCGTTGAATAAATGAGGAGAACAGAAGTAATACTTCTTTCGTTTGCTGATCAAAAAACATAACTGCTTCTGGAGTATACTCAACAAGGGTAAAGTGGGGCAAGAGTACACAGGCGGCAAAAGTCGAACTAGCTTCTTGCAGGAAACAACAATAAAAAACCGGCACCACTGTACCAGTTTGACAAGTAATCGAATCAGCTGTTCGACCCAGTGCTCACAAGTGTATCTAACACAATAAGATTATTTTGTTGCTATTTAAATATAATTTTTCGGGTGATTGGAATAGTATAAAAACATATTGAACACATAACAAGGGCCTGTTCATAAACCACGTACAGGTTGTACAGAATCAAATTGCACCACATTGAAATGGCTGTAAGTTTTTCCCCGTTGGGTATTTTCTATTAAAATTTTGGGTGGAACTAGTTTACGCTGTGTAAATTTCACTAGCAGATGTGCAATCGTTGCGAAGATGGAGTCGGAAGAACAGCAGCGGCGCAAAGAAATTTTGCGCACGCACTTCGAAAATCCGGATCTTGCTCAGCGTGCCATCAGCAGGAAGCTGGAAATGGAAAATTCTACGGTGCCTCGTTTTTTAAATCGGTCCCACGAACGTTTGACCATTGATTGGAAAGAAAAAAGTGGCAAGAATGGATCTCCGTATCTCCGTGTTAAGGATCACAAGCGGATAGTTCAAGCTTTCAAGAGGAATCCCAACCGTGAGATGTGGCGAAGATACTGAATCTAACCAAAACATTCATGCAAGATGCGAAAAAATGTGAAGGACTACACTCGTACAAAGTCGAAAAGGCACCTAATGGCGATGAACGGCAGAATACGGTAGCTAAAACACGTGCACGGAAGCTCTACACCCAGATGATAACGAATCCACATTGCCTCGTTATGGATGATGAGACGTATGTAAAAGCAGACTTCCGGCAGCTTCCGGGGCTCCATTTTTTCACTACTCATTATAAATGATGTCTCTGAGGACGTTAGAACGCAGAAGATGTCAAAGTTTGCCAAAAATATATGATTTGGCAAGCGCTTTGCTCATGTGGAAAGCGGAGCACCCTATTCATGACCAACTGGAACGGTCAAAAGGCAGATGTATCTAAAGAAATGCTTCCAAAAGCGTCTACTTCCTCTTCTGAGGTCACACGATGTTCCTACGATTTTCTGGCGGGATTAAGTCTCGTGCCATTACTCGAAAGAGGTTTTGGAGTGGTACAAGGCTAAGGTGGTTAATTTCGTGCCGAAGCATCTCATTGAATTTGCCAACCCCCGCAGATAAGATTCTCTAGCACAGATTTCATATTGATACTATTTCTAGCGAATCGGCAGTGTAGTATCCCTAGTAGCACACATGTTGCCATTCGGTTGAGAAAACATAAATGTGACTTCGTTAGTCATAATCAAGTTGCTGCAACTAATTATGATTGTAGTGTGTTGCTTGGGATCGTACGTGTTGATTGGACCCACACCGGCGGTAGTTAGGATCGATAGTTTCTCATATGAAGAGTTGTAGCTGTTCATAGTTGATGCGTGAAATCGGCTCCGACAACACGGACTATGAGCGTGTTATGGGAGGTCATGGTCTCGGAGAAATGAGCGACAACAGTGAGCTATTGGCAGGATTTTGTGGCAACAACGACATGGTGATCGGAGGCTCGCTCTTTCCCCATCGATCAGTGCACAAAATCACTGCATCAGCCGAAAATGGAGACGGAGCCTTCTTGATGTCCTAAACGCAGGGCCGATATCGCATCTGACCGCCACCTTTTTATCGGCGAGATCCGCCTGCACATTGCACGGATCTAGCGAGGGTAGGAGAGGCTCGGACGGCGATTCAACACACGCCGACTAGAAGATCCAATTGTGAAAAGTTCGTTCGTTGAAGAACTTCAGACTCGAGCAGCAGATGTTCCGGAAGGTGGCAACGTGGAAGAACAAAGAACGACCATCAAGAATGCCTTTATTGAGACAAGTGTTATTAAGCTGGGTGAGCTGCGCACACAGCGAAAAGAGTGGATCACCGATGAAAATTGAGGAGCGTAGAGAAGCTAAAGCTGCGAAAGAGCGAGCAAAAACCAGAGGAGCCAAGTACGAGTCCCGTCAACGGTGCTCGGCTTCAGAGAAGGAAGTAAAACGCTGCTGCCGACGGGACAATCGAGCGTGGTTCAACTCACTGGCCTGGGTAGAAAACCGCAAACACTGGCTATATTCGCCTACTTTACGATATCTCGCGACGCCTGAGTCGATCAATGAATCCAAAGATTCCTGTGAAGGATGCGACTGGGCACTTCATTTGAGCACTTCGAACAGCTTCTACAAGTTCTACGTCCAACCAACCATCAACATATCGGCATGATCAGCCACAGATGCGGAACATCACTCCCGTCAACTCCGAGGCCCCATCATTGCTGGAGCTCGAAGCAGCTATCCGAAGCATGAAACTCAACAAGGATCCCGGGGTCGATCGCATATCAGCGGAGATGATCAAAGCTGACCCCACGCTATCCGCACAAATGGTGCATCAAGTATTCTGTAATACCTGGGACACCGTGACATTTCCGGCCGACTGGATGCAGGACGTCTTAGTAAAGGTCCCTAAGAAGGGGGATCTAACTGTGTATTGTCCGTCCTCAAGAAGTAGAAGATCAAACACAACTCATAACTAGATGGGTTGTTCGTATTCTACCAAAATAAACCTAATTACCTACCTAATTTCATAAAATCCTCCAACCGAAATTTCTGGAGGTTAATAAAAGATTACTTTTTAGGGGATTCTTCTTCTTTGATGCAGATATTAGTTCCAGTAGAATAGTTTGTACCATGTAAGGCTTGCATCTAAAATAAACTCGCAACGCTTATGATGCGCTCACACAAACACGCGTAAGACTATCGATCTGAGCGTTCCCAATGAGGTCCATACAGGTGGGAAAAAATGACTTTTTGTGCACTAAAAGGATGCGGACAAAAACTTAACTTGCTTTGTTATCATTCACTTGTTTTTGGAGTTTTACGTCACTACCCGAGATCATGGATTGTTTACACATTTTTCGTTACTAATACCGCCAAACACCTTGGTCTTCGCCACCCGTATAAACCTCATTGGAGCGTACCTACATCCGATGAGTTCATCTGTCGTCAACTAGATCAGCTCCTGAAATTTCGGTAAACAGTGAACAGCGAATCGAAAAAAGTGTTAAAATTTAAGTGTTGGACACGTGAGAAGGATGTCTAGATGATCAAAATAGCCCGAAACGTTTCGGGATTCATCATGACAGCCTAAAACCTATCATCAACAAGTTCAGGGAAGACAAATTGGATCGGAAGGTAGTCAACTTGGAACAAATCGATGTCGATTCGTGATTTGGACAAATAGCCTGGTACCTCCGTCGGAATGGTGCAAATAATTAAGACGCAAAACAACATAAAGACTTATAAGAAGTAGAAAATGCCAAAACAAAATGCTGAACAAAAATCCAGGGCGAAAACCAGAGCCAGAAATTTTGATCGATGATGAAACATATGTGAAAGAGGACTCCAGAACGCTTTCATGACTGCAGTTTTACAGCAAGGTCAACGGAAAACCTGTGAGCATCTCCGAAAAGTCGTTCGATGTGGAAAAATGTGACCAGAAGATGATTGGATGGCTGTCATTATGTTTCTGGGGCTCCAAGTCATCGATTTTCGACACTAAAGTTACGATCGATGTTTACCGTACTTGGTGTTTGCAGAAAAGGATGCTTCCGTTATACAAGCAGCACAAAGTCCTTCATTTTTTTTTGGCGTCAGTGGAGTAGATTTCATTGAGAAAGACATCAATCCCAATTGTTCACAGCTTCGTCCAAATGAACGCTACTGGCCTGCCGTCAAGCGCAACTTCAAGAAGAGTGGTAAGGAGTGACCAAAACCCAAGACCAAGGAAGATTACAAAAATGTTTGGTCTGCGGCTCTCAGTTTAAAACCTGTGGAATCAAATCCAAAATCAAAAAGGACTGCTTTCATTCATTGTTTATTTTTAAATTACAAAAGCAAGACTTAAAGGACAGTTTTTTTTTCATTTCATGCTATGATGAAAAATATGTTGCCAGTTTGTTTTCGATACAGTTCTTAGTTGTACAAATTGAAAGTTTCCCACTGAACTAGCATCACACTTTGTGAATGGTCCCAACAGCATCCTTACTGTTGGTTCATATCGGGCCAAACTGGATTTTTTGAGCAATTTCATAGAAAAAAGATATACGATCTCTCCGATTGTCATAATAATTTGTAGTTTTGTTGCTTATAGAAAAATATTAGAAACGTATTTTTATTATTTCGTCATTATGTGCACCCATGTAGAGATTATCGTGCCTTGAATGCCCAAACTGTCCCGAATCGGGACCCCCTACCATACTGCAGGACTTTGCGACCGTTTTGCAAGGTAATACCATTATTTCTAAAGTTGACTTGCAGAAGGTCTTTCATCCGGTGCCGGTTCATCCCGGTGACATCCCCAAAACGGCAATCACGACGCCATTAAATGGTAATTTTCAGCACTGTATGAATTGTTTTTGATTAATTGACGAAATGCACGTGCATTAATTATATCAGTAGCAGTCAGTTAAAGACACACTCCCAGATTGCTTATTTTTGCGCGTTACGTCCTTTTGAAAAGTTGTGCTTGAATTGTTCTCGTGGTTGCCTCT